>JAPPVO010000017.1:42169215-42394103 GCA_030407325.1 Camellia japonica
AGACTAGTGCAGTGTGTGTGCATGTGTCTCGGTCCTAAGCAGATATCAGTTGTGAAGTGCCTACAATCGACTACAGTACAGTGTATCAGAGCTAAGCAGTTAAGGGTTGTAATCAGCTATGTCAGTTGACAGTTTACAGTTCTACATTGCGAAAAGTAAAACAGAGAAGAGTGTTACCTCGACAGTGCCGAAGGACAGAGAGAGGTCGGCTCGCGCAGTAGAAGCTCCGGGTCCAGAACCCTGTCAAAACCGCGGAAGTGGCGGAGTCCGTCGGCGGTAGCACATGGGTAGCCGGCCGGTAGGTCGCCGGGTCAAAAGGACGCTCACCCAGAGGAGGAGCTCGACCCCGGGGTCCATCTCGTGGTCCGGGGGAGTCCCAACATGCGGAATGTCGTCAGCCATGGCAGTGGTGGTGAGAAAATGGCCAGGAAAGCCGGATTACGAAAAGTCAACCGAGAAGGTCAACCCCGAGAAGGCCGGAAATGGCCGGAAAGGTCGGAAGAAGAAAAGCGCACGGAAAAGGAAGACGGAATCAAGGGAACAAGCCCCGAAAAAGCGAAACTAGCAAAAAGTACACCGAAACGGAGATTCGTTCGGTTGAAAATGTCCGAAACGCGAAGAATATCGCGAATCCGACGAGGAAAACGGTTGTAAAACGCGAAGAAATCGATGAGAAATCAAGAAAACAAACTCTAGAGAGAGAGAGGAGGAGTTTTCGGCGGAGGCAAAGTGAGGAAATAGGGTTTCAAGCCCTATTTTAAAAGACCCGAAGTGAAATGGCAGTTCTGCCCCCGATCAGCAACTTTTGGCCGGTCGGCACTGTTTTGTGCCGGTCGGCACAATATTGTGCCGATGGATTGTTTATGCAGCCGGTGGTGGCCGGTGACCACCCCACCCAGCCGGTGGCGTTCCCAGGATGTTTTTAGGCTATATGAGGGGTTTTGGGTCTTCATAGCTCAAGAAAGTGCATCCCCGTGCTCTCAACCGGCCTCCGTTTGACCTCGGACCGTGTCTTCTGTGCGAGGCACTGAGATTCAAGCAAGAATTGTATCCTTTTTGTATCCTTTTGTCTTTCGTAAAATTCAAAAGTTGCCCCGTGTGCGTCGCATGCATCCATCCTTTTTGTCTGTTGCGTCGCAACGCGCCGTCTTGCACGTCCCTTGTGACTTGCACTTTTTCCATTCAACGAGGTACGTGTGCCTCGTTTTGCATCTCATTTTCAAATAAGTACGTGTGCCTCATTTCGCATTCCATTACATCTCGAGGTACGCGTGCCTCGTCTCTTGCATCATCCTTCATTCGCATTTCATCTTGATCCACGTGCGGTGTACTACCTCACGTGTTTCATTTGCATTTCATCTTGATCCACGTGCAGTTTCTGATTACACAAAGGGGCATCGAGGTCGACCCTTCCAAAATCAAGGCCATCTTAGAAATGCCACCACCAAGGACTGAAAAGGAGGTGCGAGGCTTTCTGGGTAAAGTGCAATTCATAAGACGGTTTATCTCAAAATTAACCTTGACTTGTGAACCACTTTTTGGTCTCCTGAAGAAAGGAAAGAAGTTCCAATGGGATGGCCGATGTCAAGCTGCATTTGAACAGATTAAAGAATATTTACAGAACCCACCCGTTTTATCACCGCCAGAACCGGGGAAACCGTTGATTTTGTATCTGTCAGTGACTGAAACTACAATGGGCTGCATGCTTGCACAAGAATCAGAAGACAAGGTGGAGAGAGCCATCTACTATCTCAGCAAGAAGATGCTGGAGTATGAGACCCGATATACGCCGCTGGAAAAGGCTTGCTTAGCTTTGGTATGGGCTACCAGGAAGCTGCGGCACTACCTGTTAGCTCACTCTGTAATGTTGGTTTCGCGACTTGATCCCATCAAATATCTCTTCGAGAAACCAGCGCTTACGGGTAGGCTAGCTCGTTGGTTGCTATTGCTCTCCGAATTTGATCTCACGTACGTGACACGCAAGTCAGTGAAAGGAAGAGCAGTGGCAGAGTTCCTTGCCGACCACCCGGTTGAGGGGGATGAAGCAGTTGAGTACCTATTCCCGGATGAATCAATTCTGCATATCGACGATGAAACTTGGACGATGTACTTTGACGGAGCATCAAATCAACACGGGTATGGGATAGGAGTGTTGCTGATAGCACCCGACAATTCCCGTATCCCTCTAGCCTTCAAACTCCGATTCAAAGTCTCGAACAATGAAGCAGAATATGAGGCGTGCATCGCTGGTCTAGAAGCAGCCCTGGAACTAGGGGCAAGACGGTTGGACGTCATTGGGGACTCGAACCTTGTTGTGTCTCAAGCTAAAGGAGACTGGAAAGTAAAAGAGGAAAAGATGATGATGTATCACCAGACCTTGGATTTGCTGATTCCTCGGTTTGAAAAGCTAAGTTTCACTCATCTACTAAGAGAGAACAACAGGTTCGCAGATTCTTTAGCAACTCTATCTTCTATGATAGACATCCCGTGTGGAGTCCGAATGCGTCCAGTCATCATTGACCAGAAATTCGCACCTGCCTATGAGTCGATTGCAACCATAGATGAAGTTCAGGACGAACACCCCTGGTATTATGACATCTGGAATTTCTTGGAGAAAGAAGCATACCCGCCAGGGGTAAATGCCAAAGACAAAAGAGCAATCAGAAGAATGGCAGTTCAGTTCATCATCTGCGGGGGTAAACTGTATAAACGAGGTCATCTAGGAATGTATAAACTGTGCGTTGACGCCGAAGAGTCAAAGCGTCTGATGGAAGCCATCCACGGGGGAGAATGTGGTGCGCACATGAATGGGGTAATGTTGGCACGGAAAATCCTCAGACAGGGTTATTATTGGTCCACCATGGAGGAGGATTGTATTAGTTTCATCCGGCGATGCCACAAATGTCAGATTCATGCAAATCGTATGAACATCCCGCCAACAAAGCTGTACAGCATGACTTCGCCATGGCCGTTTTCAGTCTGGGGAATTGATGTGATCGGAGCAGTTACGCCGAAGGGGTCGAATGGGCACGAGTTCATCTTGGTAGCGATAGATTACTTTACAAAGTGGGTTGAGGCCCAATCTTATGCGGTGTTGAAGGCGTCGCACATCGCAAAGTTTATCAGAAACAACATTATCTGTCGCTATGGAGTCCCAAACGAAATAATTTCAGACAATGGTTCCCACTTCAAGAAGGAGGTGATTGATTTGTTAGAAAAATACAATGTGGCTTTTCACAAGTCATCTACCTATCGGCCGCAAACCAATGGAGCGGTTGAGGCCGCCAACAAGAATGTCAAGCGTATACTGCAGAAGATGGTGGAAACCTACCGGGATTGGCCAGATAAGCTGCCGTTTGCTCTGTGGGGCTACATGACTTCAATCAGAACTTCTACTGGGGTGACTCCGTACTCGTTGGTTTATGGGATGGAGGCCGTTCTACCTACTGAGATTGAGGTTCCATCATTACGAGTATTGGCCGAGTATCAAATAGCTGAGGCAGACTGGCAACAAAGCAGATTTGAGGAACTCATGCTCTTCGATGAAAGAAGGTTGAAAGCACTGTACCACGTCCAAAGTTATCAGCGTAGAATCGCCCGGGCTTTTAACAAAAATGTTAAGTCCAGGAATTTGAAAGAAGGAGATTTGGTGCTCAAAGACAACCAAGCTCCCATCCACGACCCAAGGGGCAAGTTCAGACCTAATTGGACTGGTCCCTACGTCATCAAGTCAATCTGGTCTGGTGGAGCTGTGGTTCTGATGGATCTAGATGGCTTAGAGTTTTCCCAACCGATCAACATGGACAAGTTGAAGAAATACTACCCTTGAGAGGCTCGCTAGGCCGAAAACCCGAAAGGGCGACCTAGGCAAAACTCAGAGCACAGAAAATTTGAAATTATAAAAACTGAGCTCGCAAGGTTGAAAACCCGCAAAAGGCGGCCTTGGCAAAAGTTAGAGCGCAAAAGGAGAGTAAAAATACCCGAGCGAACCTGAGCCGGAACTACGTAAGGCTTGATTCCCATCTTTGGGATACTGTAGACACCCCGTTTTTTACCGTCCTCAAGACTTGGACGTCACCGTTGGAACACTCGGTGATTATCCATGTTTGTGTTCGTTTGGAGTTCCCGGAGTTCTCGGCTACGCGCGCCGTGCCTCAGGACCTCCAGACTCGACCGTTTGTGTTTGGTTTTGCACCAAACACTTGTGTTTGCCTTGGGAGGGCAGGAATGCTTTGTGAGGCATCCCTACACACCACCGGCTGGGGCTAGAGGCCACCGGCTGGCTGGAGTTGCCACCGGCACTATATTGTCCGGTCGGCACTATTTTGTGCCGGTCGGCACTAATTTTGTCAAAATGACATTTTTTGCCGGCCGAGCACTGTTCAGCTGATTTCTGAGATATTTTCAGACAGCTGTTTAGCTCTTGTTTCCCCTCCATACACGTGTATGGAGGGATGAGCCCTTGGATGACTTAGTTTGTAAGTCTTTGTTGCCTATAAGAGAGAAGGCTCTTCTCTTGGCTCAAGGGTTGAAAGGTGAACAAAATTCAGAGGGTTAGACATAGGAGAAGCTCTGGTTTAGGGTTTGGAGTTCTATCTATCATATATCTCTCTTTCTCCTTTGAGCTTAGTGTGTGTGTATTGTCATAATATTGCACATAAACACCTAGTGTCTCACCTTCCTCTTGCAACTGAGATCCTTAAGGCTTGTTCTTGAAGTTCTTGACTGGTTTTGAGCTCAAGGACCCATCCACTCCAACCTTTGTGAAGGTGGTCTTCAAGGGTAAGAAACTTGCTTTATTTACCCCATTCTTGCACCCTCTTTTTGCTTGCTTTAAAACAGTTTTTGTGCTTAGTGATCAACACATAAAAGTTCTGTTTTTTAAGCCTCTTTATTGTTTATTAAGAGTGCTTAGTGGTTTGAGCAAGTTTGACCACCCTTAGGCCTTGAAAAGGCCACTTTTTGTGCCATTTTGTGAGAAATCCGAGACTTTGGTCTTAGGATCTTTTCACCACTGAAATCTTGAGGGATTTCAGTGGTGAAGAGCATGCCTTAGAGTCCCAAGAAGGAGAGGGCCACCCCCTCTCCTTGATGTCCTTGAAAAGGGCAAATTTTGGCTTCCAAAGGAGCTTCATGCTTGAGTGTGTGTTAAGCATGTTTGACTTGTTTTTCATGCTTATATTGCCATGTTATAACATGATTTCAAGTTAGTTTAGGTCCCTTATGCATGCTTAGCATAGTTGCCTTGTAATGTCTCTTTGATGCCTTAACATGTCTAGGTTGCATGCCTTTGTTTTGAACATGTTTTAGGCCTAGATCCATGAAGCTTGTGTGCTTATTTTGCCATGATTTAACTCTGTCCATAGCCATTTGGGTCGATCTTATCATGCATTATATAGCTCCTTTGCATTTGGCTTGTTGGCCTTGAGAGTATGAGTGTGTAGCATGCCATGCTTGCTTCATTTTTGATAGTTTGGAACCATCTAGCATGTTATTTCAGACTTTTTGGTGTGCTTGTATGCATGCTTTAGTTGCCTCTTTAATGCTTTAAAAGCATATGTTGAATACTCCATGTTTTGGTCATATTGCATGCCTTTGTACTTGAGCCTCTTAGATGTCATCTAGGTGCTCCTTAGGCTTCGTCTAGGTCTACTTGTGACCTGTTTTGAGTCCCTTTAGCTTTGTGAAGCTTGATAGACTTGGCCTTGGTTTAAGCCTTCATGGCTTGTTTCAAGACTTGGGCCATTTGTTGCATATTTGGCTTGCTTTATTGCATGATTTGGCCTCATGTTTTGCATGAATTTCAGAGTTTTCCATGCATGCTTTTAGCCCATGTTTGGCCTCTTCAAGTGTGCTTGAATGTCGCTTGTTTATGCCTTGAGTTGGTACCTTAACATGTGTATGTATGCATGTGTGTTTGGCCCTCATAACTTAGCATGTGGCTACTGATTTTGGGCTTTTTAGAGCTGCCCAATTCATGTTTAAGTCCATCTTTCAATTGGTTTGCATGCTTGCCTTGTATGCTTACTTACATGTTTGCATTGTATTGCCATGTTGCATGTTAGTTGCCATGCTTAGGGTTGCATCATGTTGACATGCATGTTAGGCCTCTTGAAGTAAAGTATGATAGAGGTTTGGCACCCTTGTTTGCTTGTTTGCATTGCATGCATTTGAAATCAAAGTTGCACTCTTGATTCTTTGGGCCATGCATGGAAATGCGTGATTGGTGGTCCGGGAATCGAGGCACATCCCCCCCTTGAGTCAATAACATGATAGGGAGTGTGTTTGGTGCATACATGCCTTGAATTGCATTGCCATGCAAGTTTTGCCCTCTGCTGCTGTGAGTTGCAGGTTCTGCAGGTGTTAAGTGCCGACCGGCACCTTTTAGTGCCGACCGGCAGTGAATTGGCAGCCGATAGCTTCAATCAGTGCCGGTGGCCACATACTTCAGCCGGTGGTGTTCTACCCCAGCCGGTGGTACTCCCCAGTGCCCTGAGAGGCACTCCTGGGATTTTGGTAATTTTCTGAGGAGGATAGCAGGGAAAACAGAGGCACACTTGCATGACAGTGCGATTCCGAGCCAATCCCGAACACGCGCTGCATCCGGCCCTCATCCCGAGGCGGTTTAATGCTTAATTAGATTAATTATTTGTCTAATTAATTTAGTGAGTTTGTAATAATTAATTAGCTTGCGTAGTTAATTATTTGTATTATTATTTCGGTCCCTCCGAGCGAGGGCGAAAAGTGTAATAAGTGTGTGTGAGTGGATGTATGTCTTCCAACCCCCACTTCTTTCTATCCCTTTTATTTACCTGCTTACAATGGTAGATTAGGGCATGTTCATTTAGCATACCTTATGCAATGCATGCGTGCATCCATGCATTTGTTGACATGCACCGGGCTCGGTACATCATACAAACTGCATCGTACTTTCAATTCCAAATTGAATACATGATAGTTGTAGCATCTCACATGTCATGTCTAGGATAGCCGAGCCTGCCTAGATTGCATTTTTGCATGTGTTGCATTAGACATTTCAGTATGCTTAGGTCCATGCATGGATTTCTAATAAGCTTCTGTTTTGGCTTGGAGTACTAGGTGAGCTTTTATGCTTTAGCATATCGCATGTGTGTGAATGTTAACATGATAGTATGCCTGCCATGCGGCTAGATGCTTATGTGTTATAAACTGTTTGAATGCCTGTGGGTGAAGGTTGGATTGCGTGAGTTGGAACAACTCGTTGAAATCCGTATTTTAGCCTACTTGCGAGTAGCAAAAACCAACACGTTTTTCGAGACAAAACGGATATGCAATGTTTATTTCCAAATTAGGCGATCTAGTCTATACTTGTTTGCTGTGCGCATAACGTAGTAAATCTAGGCTAATAACCGGTATAAGAACATGTAATGTTTTCAAATTCGGATATCACGGTTAGTAGAGGCCGGTCTTCGGACCGGGCGAAAGGGGGTGCTCATAGCTGACCTTCCCGATCGTACCCAAGCTCCCGAGCCAAGACACTTTGGTGATGACGGACATGTGGCCTTCGGCACCGAGTCAGGGTTTCCTAAATTCCCCCTTTTAAAAAATATTTAGGTGGTGTAGACACCCCATTTTTGACCGTCCTCAAGACTTGGACATCACCGCTTGAACACCCGGTGATTATCCATGTTTGTGTTCGTTTTGAGTTCCCGGAGGTCCCGACTGCGCGCCGTGCCTCAGGATCTCTTAACTGGTTTGTTCTGGCTTGGTTTCCACCAAGGCTTGTGTGTGTTTGCATTTGAGGGTAGGGGAAGGCCGTTAGCCATCCCTAGAACCCACCGGCTGCCTCACACCTCCACCGGCTCTCCCTAGTAGCATCGGCACTCTTTTATCCAGATCCTTGGCCGATCGGCACTGTATGATGCCGGCCGGCACCTTTTTGTGCCGGTGACTGTTTTGGCCGGCCGGTGACCTTTATGAACCCTCTGAGGATGGTGCATGACAGCTGTGCCAGCTGGATTACACCATCACTCCTCCCCGTGCATAACATTGCACCCTTTGCCCTTTTGAACCCCCTTGAAGCTTCTAGAAGCTTGAACCCTTGGCCAAGCTTCTTGGAGAAGCTTGGCCAGCTGTCTTGGCTTCCCTTAGAAGCTAGGAACCCTTTGCACCCCTTGAACCCTTTTGGCCTTACTTAGTCATTAAGTTTTGGCTTAGTTTTGGCCTATATATACTTGCATTCATCTCCATTGTTTAGGGTTAGCAACTTTAGGTCAAAAACCAGAGCTTAGGCATATATTCCTGATATACATCCATATATATCTATATCTCCCTTCTCCCTCCTTGTGTGTGTGTTTTGGGACCAAATAGTGTGATTCACCTTACTTTTGCACTAAAACACACACCATTACACCCTAGCTCGAGATTAGGAGGCTTGGAAGGTTGTTTGTTGAAGTTTTGGGCTGGTTTTGATCACTAGGGGTGGCTGGAACCTTTGTTCTTCAAGTGTTCTTCAAGGGTAAGCTTGTTGCTTTAGATTCCCCATTCTTGCAACCTCTTTCTACCCTCCTTACTTTGTGTTTTGAGTTTGTGTTTAAGATAAAAAAGTCTGTTTTTACTTGTTCTTGAACCTTCATTAAGGTCATTTTATGGTTTGAGTTAAGCCTCATCACTTTAAGCCTTGTTTGGCCATCTTTGGTGCCTTTTCCTTAGGCCTTCTTGTTTTGGTGTTCTTTGATCTTCTCACCACTGAAAATCAGTGATTTTCAGTGGTGAGGATGATATTTTCGAGCCTCAAATAGGGGAGGGACACCCCTCTCCCCTTAGCTCTTTGCTTGCCTTTGTTTTGAGCTCAATAATAGCATGTTTGCATAGTAGGCTTTAGTTTCATTTCAGAGCATTTTTGTGGTTAATATGATATGTGATACCCCTATTTTAGGTTGTTTTTATAGTCCTTAACATGCCTCTCATGTTTGCTTTGAAATGCTCTCTTATGCCTAGAAAATGCCATGCTTTGAGGTCATGTTTTCTTGCATGTTTAGCTTAGTTTCATGAAGATGCTAGCACTATTTGCCATGTTAGAGGGCTGTGAGCCACTGATTTCGTCACATTTGGGATGCTTGACATGGTTGTTTTGTATTCTAGGCTTGTAAGCCTCATGCATTTTGGTTCCTAGTATGTTCAACATTGATCATCCTCATGATTTGGCATCATTTGTGACCCTATTTCAGTCCATAAAGCATGTGTGTATGCTTACATATGTGACCATTTTCATGATTCGAAGGGGTCCTCTTTTATGCCTAAGAAGTGGCATTGTGTAGGCTTGCATGATCAATGCATTTTGGGGCTGCCATGAGGGGGGGATTTGGGCTCATTTTGCATGCTAGAAATCTGTTTTTTTTTTGTTTGCTTGGTATATACCATGTTTGGTCTTGTTAATGGTAGCAAGGTGTGCTCCTTTTGGTGCCTTAAACTTGGCCTTATTTGGTTTGCATATTGGCATGTTCATTGGTCACTACTTTAGGCATGTTTTGCTATGTTTTTGGGTTGTTGAAGGCTGCCTCATTGTAGTTAAATCCATGGCATGCTTGCTTTATGATTGTTGCATGTTTGATTAACTAAGTGTTGTGAAATGTTGGCCCATTGTTTGACTTGTTCATGTTAACATTGCATGTTGCATCTTGTATGATTGGCATTGCATACTTAACATGAAAGTTGCATTATTAGGTTGCATCATCGAGCCATGTTGCATACATGCATTTCATTACTTGGTTTGGGGTGTCAAACCAAGTGTGGGAAGTGAGGGTGTTTGCACTTCAAGTGGCAAAACACACCTCCATTCCCCAAGTCACCAAGGCCTTTGACCTTAAGCATGATAAGGTTTTGGTTTCATTTGTTTGTTTGCATGCATTTTTTCCATTGAAAATGCAACCTTGGTTCTTAGGCTATCATGCACCAAAGTGCAAAATTGATAGCCCTAGAACCAAGAGCCATGCTCCCTTGAGTCCCATTTATGAGAGGGAAGCATTGGCCATGCATAAATATGTCCAAAAATCCAATACCATGCACTGCTGTATGCTGCTGCTGTCAACTGTCTTCTGCAGGAACTTTGTGCCGACCGGCAGGAAAGAGTGCCGACCGGCACTATATCTCTGGCCGATATAATATTTTGCAGCAGGTGGCCACCACGAGCAGCGATGTTAACTTACTCCAGCCGGTGGCACTCAGAAGCACACAAGGAAGGATCCCTGGGACTTTGGTAATTTTTGGAGAGGCAGGGCAGCAAAAACAGAGGCAGCAGTGGCACGTGTAGGCTTTTCCGGGCAAGTCGCAACGAGCATGCATCATTCGCACATCCCGAGGCAGGGCTGAGGCCCCCTTTCTTTTAATTACTTGATTTAATTTTAATAATTAGAATTTTGTAATAATCCATTCTTTCTTTTGGACTGTATTATTTCCGGACTGTATTATTATTTTGGTCTCTCCGTGTGAGGGCATGTTTTGTAATAAGTGTGTGTGAGTGGGTGTATGTCTTCCAATCCCCACTTCTTTCTAACCCTTTTATTTATCCGCTTACAGTGGTAAATTAGGGCATTTTAAATTAGCATACCTTATGCGATGCATGCGTGCATTCATGCATTTGTTTACATACATCGGGCTCGGCACATCATGCAAACTGCATCGTACTTTCAATTCCAAATTGAGTACGTGATAGTTGTAGCATTTCACATGCCATGTCTAGGTTAGCTGAGCCTACTCTAGATTGCATCTATGCCTGTGTTGCATTAGCCACTCTAACATGAACTAGGTCATGCATGTTTGCTAACCGGGTTATTGTTTTTGGCACGGAGTACAATGTAAGTATTTACGCTTTAGCATACCACATGCGTGTGAATGTTGCCATGACAGTATGCTTACCATGCGGCTAAATGCTTATGTGTGATAAACTGCTTGAATGCCTGTGGGTGAAGGTTGGATTGCCTAAATTGGAACAACTCGTTGAAATCCGTATTTTAGCCTACTTGCGAGTAGCAAAAACCAACACGTTTTCGAGACAAAACGGATATGCAATGATTATCTCCGAATTAGGCAATCTAGTCTATACTTTGTGTTGTGCGCATCACATAGTAATTCTAGGTTAATAATCGGTATAAGAACGCATAAAGTTTTCAAAATCGTATATCACGGTTAGTAGAGGCCGGTCTTCGGACCGGGCGAAAGGGGTGCTCATAGCTGACCTTCCCCGATCGTACCCAAGCTCCCGAGCCAAGACCACTTTGGTGATGACGGACACGTGGCCTTCGGCACCGAGTCAGGGTTTCCTAAATTCCCCATTTTAAAATATTTAGGTGGCGACTCTGTAATCTGGCAAAGCAGTCCATGTTTGGCACTACTTTTTCAAAAATCTGTTTTCTTCAAAACGATTTGCCGGATTTGGACTCTTTGGTTCAGATTTAGAACCGCGACACAAAAGGGAGTCCGAACTGTAGCCGAGGTCCCCCGCGGGCGCGTCTACAGGTGGCGACTCTGTAATCTGGCAAAGCAGTCCATGTTTGGCACTTCTTTTCAAAATCTGTTTTTCTCAAAACGATTTGCCGGATTCGGACTCTTTGGTTCAGATTTAGAACCGCGACACAAAAGGGAGTCCGAACTGTAGCCGAGGTCCCCCGCGGACGTGCTACAGATACGTAGGCAGCTTCATCTTGAAGTTCAGCCACAATCTTTTCCCCGATCAACTTTGTCCATTTGACCATCTCAGTCATCTTTATCCATCAGCATTTATCGTTATCTCCGGTACAGTGCTATTCAAACTAGGGGCAACTTTCCAGTTGCTAGGATCCGGGGTTGTGCATCTCAGTGACAGATCTCAGGCGTGTCCAGTTCTGATCCATATCGAAAATAGTTTTGAAAAGTTTTAATAAAAGTTGACTTTGTTCAAATTAATCTTTTTACAACTAAGATCATTTTTGGACCAAAGCGGAGAATTTTCAGTACCACAACCTTCAATTTCATTGATTTCAAAACAGAGTTCTCTTGCTCTTGCATACAATTGAAGTTGCTTTTTATTACACTCAGGAAGAAAACTTGAAAGTACTAGTAAAGCAATAAATCCGGGGCATAGTCAAGTCAGGTGTCCCTGCGCCCCCTGCCAGAGCTAGTTGAAGCCTCTGATGCCAACCTAGGCCCGACCTGTGCTTCTTCGTTGAGCCAATCCCAACACTCGTCAGACAAAGTGCAACTAAAAGTGGGGCAGGGGCAGGAGCTCTCTATTCCCCATGCTGCGGCCTGTCGAGCCAGCTGTGCGCCTCGAACTGGAAAGTGACCGGGTACTCAATCCCCTCCGGAGGGCAAGTCTGATCATGACCAAACTGACGCAGAATACGGAATGGGAAATAGAATACAATGAGTCAAGCCGATCAACGGATCCCAGTATCCTGGAACATGCTATAGCTCATCGCCGGAAGGTTAAGCCAAGGACAGCGCCAAGCAATGTGATCGGCAGACAAATTGCACATCCATTCAAACCACCATCCCTCATCAAGGGCGTCAACTAGGCGTTGTCGAAAGAAGTAGCCGCGGGCTGAGTAAGCAGGGCAAGAGTCCACGACTTGCAATTTATCCATCAACCATATCTGGGGAGGGATGAAAAATGAGAGAATAAAGAATAGAGAGATGTGCGATGAGAGAAAAGTAAGATGAGGGTTTTGTGAGAAAAGCCGAGCCTGAGGGCCGAGTGATGTGAGCAAATACATATGTGAGCTTGGGTGGGAAACATTACCTGCAGCAGTAGTGGACTCCCTGCAAACCTGGTTGTCTCCTGGCGGTAGAAGGCATCCAAACCCAGCAGCGTTTCGGCCAATGTCATGGCGATACAGCTCTTTCCTTCCTCAAGCCTTGAGCGACTTCAATCAACGGATGCTAGCTCCGGAGCCCGAGACAAACAGAAAATGAGATAGCATGCACAAGCAGAGGGCATGTTGTCGGAAACCTTGCCAATGATGGTCGCTGCGGTCACCAGCATCAGAGAATCGGTAAATCAGGCTCGGGATATCCAACATCCCGTTACATCAGAGTCGAGCATCATGCGCGTTGAGACCGCACATCCGCCCTAAAGCTTGGGCGTGGCCAAAACGAGACTGAGGCAATCTCTTCTGAGCGTTCAGACTCCATCAAGACTTGAAAATCTTCGAAAGTGGGACATACCTCTTGCCCTCCGAAGCTGAAGACATGCGTCACCGGGTTCCAAAACCTTCGCCGCGGCATAGAGGAAAGGAAGATGTAGCGGAGTCCGGCCCAGCGTGAATAGTGCATTCAAGCCGAAACCCCGGAAGTTCAACTTTTCCGAGCCGTCTAGAGAAGAGATCCAAGATGTGAGATTTTCTGCGAGAAATGCCTCCATTTTTGTGAAACAGTGATGAAATGAATAAGTTCCAAGGTTGGGGCTTTTATAGAGGGTGAAACACTATTCAAAGGACACGTGTCACAATTCTGGAAGCTGCAGGAGAGGTGGCCGGCCGGCCACCTATTCTAGCAGGCCGGCCACCCTTGATTCAAAAACTGGCCGGCCGGCCACCCTCCAATCCCCAAAGCAAATGTGGCCCCATGCATTGGTCCTGTTTTGCCCTCCGGAAGGAAGTTTGAGGCATTTCTACGCATCGGGGATGTCGAAGGCCTCCATTTCTCTCAGTTTCGGATGCATTCCATCATCCAGATCGTCGTCCGATGTACGCTTTGTTGTACTCTTGCTTATCGAGTTGTTGCTTTGTTTATCGAGTTGTAAGTTTTGTCGAGCTGTCGCATTTTGTGTTTTGAGTTATTACTTTTGTTTATGCAATTTTGTTAGTCTTGTTTATCGAGTCGTTAACATTGTTGTACTTTGCTTATCGAGTTGTAAACTTGCTAAGATTCTGTTATTTCTTAGTGAGTCGAGTTGTTTGATTTGTTGCGTCGGTTCATTACCTGACCGGTAAATACACAAGGCACATTCCCATTCAATTCCATTTTTGTGCAAAATGATGCGATGCGATGCTAAGATTTCAAATACAAACATCTTTTCAAAAGCTGTTTCATTCCATCATGTTTTACAACAAATAAAGGTACAAGTTTTACAGAAATAAAACTGCCTAACAATATGCAAAGTGCTACAAACTACTAGCAAAAAGTAAAATAAAGCAGGAAATAGCATCAATATCCTCGGGAACGGGAATGAGGAGGCCCTCTCATCCTCTTCTGCGGGACAACCTCTGCACCATCATCACCATCCGGGTCAGAGCTATCATCCTCCGGATCCCCCTCAGCCTCGTCTCCACTCCCGGAACCAAGACCGGAGCCTCCCTCCCCAGCAGATGTCTCTGACTCACGGTCTGCGACCTCCTCCTCCTCCTCCTCAATAATGGGTGCCCTGCGTCTGCGAGACGACCCTGCTCCTCGAGCTCCTCGGACAGGCCTAGATGGCCCTGCTCCCTGAGAAGGCCTGGATGGCCCAGCTCCTCGAAAGGGCCCAGATGGCCCAGCACCTCGACCTCTCTGAGAAGGCCCGGGTGGCCTGGCCTGCGACGGAGCATATACAGGAGGCATCTGAAAGTGAAGAGTTCAATACATCAGTTCAAATATGAAAAGCAGATGCAAGTACAATATGTGAGTGGGTGTGTGTCAGATGTGCTCTACACAGACTATCAATACAGCAGAATGTTCAAAACCAGTATGTTATCAGAAATATGCTAAATACGGGAAAGATGGACAGTACCTGCACGCCCATGATGGCTAGCTGTGCCTCCCTCCGTAGGATCATGCCTCGAATGTGGCCAGCATCCCGAGCAGCTCGTCCGTGTACTCAACTGGAGGCTGCAAATACAAATGCAAAACTATCAGTAAAGGAATGAATGTCCAAATATCCGACTGATAAATCAAAGCTGAAAACATACCGGGGGTGAATCAGGGTCTCTGACATATCTGTGGTCAGGAAGAGGAGGCTCTAGCGAGCCTGGTAAGGAGTCCCGAACCGCCAACTCGTCAACTCGGTCGGCATGTCTGGCCACCCAGGATGATGATGAAGAGTCGGAGGGATCGGAGGAATCGAACTACCTCTACCCCTAGATGCACCAGCCCTGCTAGAGGAGGGATATCCGTAGCACGGGCACGACTCGAAGATGGTACATCAGTAGGCCTCAGTGTCGGAGCACGCACTCCCGTCAAGGGGGGCATCAGATATATACGACGATAGGTGGCGTAGTCCCCCTCCATGAGATATAACAAAGCATCGGTGCCCTGCATAGCACTAGTGACCTCCTGGGTAGAGAGTCTATCCGCAGTCCGCATAGTGGCTGGAGGTACAGCAGGAGGGTCCTGAGAATCGTACCCCCACACCTGGCGCAGAAAGCGTTCCCCCAGGAACCATGCCCTACCAACTGGTCCTTCGAGCAGGAACCTATACTGGGAATTACTCGATCCTCCGGGATACTGATATCGGAGACCATCACCTAAGACCGCCCAGGGCTGCCAAGTAATCTGCGGATAACCAGTGCATAAATCAATCAGAAATCAGGAATATACAGGGCAGATCAAAGATGAAAATGAAAGGAACTGAGAGTTCTGAAATACCTCTGTCGTCCGCACAGTATCAAAATACTGTCGCAGGCCGAAGAGAGTCTCTCGAGGTCTCGGTCGGTGCTCGCCCTCGAATACCAGTGAAAACGGGTCGTAAGAAACCCTGCCACCTCCATCTCCGGGGCTAATGTGGGAAAATATACGTACACCCATAGCTGAGAAAAGCAGTGCGGAATGTGAATACAAAGTAGGCAAATACAGAGTAAAGTGCGCCGTGTGTGCAATGAACAAGTAATGAGGAGCAGAAATGTAAATCAAGAGGACAGAACGTACCTCCCAGGCTCTCCAATAGCCGCCGAGTAAGTCTCCCCGCCCGCGAGAGGCTGCACTCATGTAACAATAGAGGGTAGCCAGGCCAGCGCCCCCCAGTCATACCGACTGACCTGTGATAGGTCCACTAGGGCACTCAGAAGATACAATCCAACAGTGTTCCCCCTATCAGCAAACAAAGTGGTGCCAAAGAGGAACATGAGGAAACCTCGGGTGTACTGCTCAATCTCCTCAGGAGACTCAGGCTCCATCTCCGGCCTCCGAAAACGGGAAGAGAACCAGGTGTACCGGACTCTCCCGGAAGCTCTGTCTACAGGTGGGCGAGCCCCAACAGATGTACCCATGCGGCCTCCCACTCATATCCTCGTCATAAGGTATGGGCCAACCGCCTATGTCTAGGCCGGTGAGTACGGCAAAATCCAGCGGGGTCATGGTCATATCCCCGGTGGCAGAAAAATGGAAAGAATTGGTGGTGTCCCACCATCTCTCCACCAGAGCAGCTAATAATGTCCTACTGGCAGGACAGTGTGATAACCCCATACAGAATGCTCCGAACCCTGCTGAGTCAACCAAATCCCGGACAGCCTCCGGGAGCTCGGCGTACCACTCCCTCGCAGCAGTGGAGCCATATCCTCGCACGGCGCGAGAGCCAACCTGCATTCAGAATGAATACATGTGTTCAGTACATAATGAAATACAAGCTGTGTGCAAATGAAATGAACAAGCTGTGTGCAAATGAAATGAAGTAGCAGTGTGCAAATGAAATTAATCAGTGGGCTGCGTGTTCACTTTAACTTCTAATCTGGGCTGCGTGTTCAGTAAATCAGTGTTGTGGGCTGCGTGTTCACTTTAATTTATATCTGGGCTGCGTGTTCAGTAAATCTATGTTTTGGGCTGCGTGTTCAAAATTAATCAGTGGGCTGCGTGTTCACTTTAATTTTATCTGGGCTGCGTGTTCAGTAAATCAGTGTTTTGGGCTGCGTGTTCAAATCATTAATCAGTGGGCTGCGTGTTCACTTTAATTTATATCTGGGCTGCGTGTTCAGTAAATCAGTGTTTTGGGCTGCGTGTTCAAATCATTAATCAGTGGGCTGCGTGTTCACTTTAATTTATACTGGGCTGCGTGTTCAGTAAATCAGTGTTTTGGGCTGCGTGTTCAAATCATTAATCAGTGGGCTGCGTGTTCACTTTAATTTCTACCTGGGCTGCGTGTTCAGTAAATCAGTGTTTTGGGCTGCGTGTTCAAATCATTAATCAGTGGGCTGCGTGTTCACTTTAATTTCTATCTGGGCTGCGTGTTCAGTAAATCAGTGTTTTGGGCTGCGTGTTCAAATCATTAATCAGTGGGCTGCGTGTTCACTTTAATTTCTACCTGGGCTGCGTGTTCAGTAAATCAGTGTTTTGGGCTGCGTGTTCAAATCATTAATCAGTGGGCTGCGTGTTCACTTTAATTTATATCTGGGCTGCGTGTTCAGTAAATCAGTGTTTTGGGCTGCGTGTTCAAATCATTAATCAGTGGGCTGCGTGTTCACTTTAATCTGGGCTGTGTGTTCAGAAAATCAGTGTTTTGGGCTGCGTGTTCAAATCATTAATTAGTGGGCTGTGTGTTCACCATCGACCTGGGCTGTGTGTTCAGAAAATCGGAGTTTGGGACTGTGTGTTCTACTCTTAATTAGTGGGCTGTGTGTTCATCCTCGACTTGGACTGCGTGTTCAGAAAATCAGAGTTTGGGACTGTGTGTTCTACTCTTAATCAGTGTGTGCTGTGCGCTCACCTTCAAATTCGGGCTGTGTGTTCGACAAATCAGTGTTTGAGCCGTGTGTTCAATTCTTAACTAATGTGCACCGTGCACAATCAATCAGTCAATGAGCCGTGTGTTCAGCAATTCAAGTGTTTAAGTCACATGTTCAGGATGCAAACAAAGTACTATGTCATAAGCTAAAACTGTGTGTTCAAGCATGGCAAAGCTACAAAGTGCACGAAAAATGCAGGAAATAAAGTAAAATACCTCTCGTGCCTCATGAGAAAGGTGCTGCTCCGGCTCTCGCAGAAGTAAATCCCCGGGTGCCCGGTCATTGAACTCAGTGAAACGACGAAAAACGGCCCGCGGAAGCACATGTACCGGTGGGGCGTACCTCCCGGGAATGAAAGGGCGGACTCTCGGGGGAGTGCCATGATATCAAAATCATCCAGCACCTGGAGGACCTCCACCATGAGGGTAATCACCCGCCATTTCAAGAAATCTGCGAAAAGGAGCAAAAATGAGCCAAAATTAGAAAAAGTCAACAAAAGTCAACTCCCGAGAAAACCTTCCAAATATTGAGACAAACTTACCTCAAGTGGTGAAAATGAGAAAAGAAGCTCCAAAATCAAAATTTAGTCGACTCAAAGTGCTTAAAACTGAAAGATTTCGCGAAAACAACTTGCGTGGGAGGTTGAAAAGCGAGTATAAAGTGCAGATCTGAAAGAAAAAATGGTTTGGGAGGCAAGGGGAGAAGTTTCCACGGCTGTGGGTGGTTTGGATTGAATGGAGGAGGATATATATAGAAAATGAGACAAAAGACAAAATTGCCCCCTTTTGTGCAGGTGGCCGGCCGGCCACCTTTCCTAGCTGGCCGGCCATTTCCTTTTGGTTCCTGGCCGGTGGCTTCCCCTTGGGCAGCCACCTGGCCGGCCATGTCCCCCATCCCCCCCCCCTAGCTCTCTGCAAATTTTGAGGAAGATTGGAGTTCCCGGGACCTGAAAAAGTTCAAAAAAAGTGCACCTCCGGTCGCGAAATTGCTCCGCCGGAACTTCAGCTACAAATTTCTGACATGTGTCTCATCATTACTCATCAAAATCAAGGTGCATCCTTTTTGATCATGTTGTAACCTCCGGGAGGTGAACCGAGGCCGCGATCGAGTGCCTTCACCGAAATGCGCGTTTTCTTACTCGTTATTTCGCAACAAACGGGCACCCTGATTCGTGCTCATTTTGCATTGTTTTGCATATAACTTGCATTCTCATGAACATTTTGCATTGTCATGCATGATTTCTTGGTGTACCATACCTCTGTGCTTGAGCGTGCGTTGTCACGCGTATTCCTTTCTCGCATTGCGATGCATTCACTCGCCGACACTGTGTGTGTCAAACTTTCGGAATCACAGGAATCACATTGAATATATGTTGTTAGCATATTGTTCTTGTTGAATTTCTCTCTTTTGCAGGCACGATATTGTATGTACGGTTCATTTGAGGCTGGTGCGACCAGACGAATCGCGCAGGTATCGTATCTTCTCCGTGTGAGACGCGACGAGAATTGAGTGATTCTCCGCATTCCTAACTGCATGAAATGTAGTTGTTGCTTTGCATCCTTGCTTAAAACTGTTGCATCTATTTGCGAATACTTGCCTCATTACAGCTTGCTGCATTTGCATGATCATTTGGCTCTGTGCACATCATTTTGCATTTTGCCCCTGCCTGCGGGCACACATATCTCTGTTTATCTTGTAGGATTGTCTAAGTCTTCGGCCTTGTCAAAAATGGGTCGTCTCTGGGCTTTGACATTCACTCCCGTCACTTGTGACTTCCGAGTTCTGTCAAAGAGGGGCAACTGTAGACACCCCATTTTTGACCGACCTTAAGACTCAGACGTCACCGATTGAGCGCTCGGTGGTGTTGCATATCGTGCTCGTTCAGAAGTCTCAGAGTCGCGGCCGTGCGCCCTGCCTCTAGACTTCCGAACTCTCTTCTGTGCCTTGCCTCGGTTTGCGAACCGGACTCGGTTTTCTCTGTTTTCTTTCCTGAGGGGAGGGAGAGGTCCCGTAGACCATCTCTCAGTGGCCGTGGGCTACATTTCGTGGCCGTAGGCCATTTTGCCCATTTCGGAGCCCGGTTCCCGGTTTTCGGAGCCGTCAGGCCGTGTGCCTCGGTTCGGGACCGTCTAACCATCTCCGATTCCTCCGGTTTTTGGCATGCATCTCATTTACTCCCTTTCGAGGGACACTGGGATCTTAGATACCCACTTCGTGGCCGAATGCCACTTTCGATGCTTAACGGCTTATTTTCGGGACCCCGAACTGCGTGTTTTGGTCCCCGAGCATTCGTTTTGCATCGGTTTTCGTTCATTTTTGGCAGGTACCTATGTTTTATCACCAGGAAGATCACTGGAGGGTGGGAGGCCAGCAATTGTCTCAGCGACCAATTATGCTCCTCCGGCGCCCCCCGGCGCCCGTTTTTCTCACTTCCGGGCTAATGTTGAACACCCTAGGGCCATTTTCTTCAAGCCAAAACCACATATTTGTGTTGTACACACATGGGGGGACCCTAATATGCTATGGCCGGCCAGTAATTCCAACTTTCACTTTTGAACCTCTCTTAAATTTGACCTATTCTCTCTCCTGTTTTAGAGTTGTCAATTTCCAACCACAGGGCCTTGTTGAGGGCACATGGGAGGACACCTTTTTGTGGTGGCCGGCCAGCATTTCCTCTGGACCATTTTGCCCCTTGGCCGGCCGGCTATAGGGGGTGGCCGGCCGGCCACCTGCAGCAAAAGCACTTGGCCGGCCATAATCCCCATACTGTGCACTTTACAGCTATGCACCTTTTTCTCCCAAAAGATCTGGATCCGGGGAGATATTTTTGGAGGGAAGCTTGGAGGAAGTTTCCTCCCTTCTTTTCCTCCTCTTTTTCCCCCATATAGTTGGCCTCCCAACTCAAGCAAAAAGGGTTAGAAAATTGCTCTCAAGCTCAAGAACACACATCCATCTCTATCTCTCTTATTTCTCTCAAGTTTGGTTCCATTTCTTCATCATCATCAAGCACCACCACCACCATTCCATTTCCAGCAGCAAGGGGGGCTTTCCAGCAGCTAGAAGGCATCCATTCTTCAAGCAAAAGGGAGCCAAGACTTGTCTACAAGGGTAAGCTCCCATTTCCCTTTTTTGTAGCACTTTCTTGCCCCTTTTCTTAAGCCTATTTTATCACTGTTTTAGGCTCCGACCTTAACTGAAACTAGGTCTATTTTGAGCTATTATTCATGTTTGTTCAAGGGCTCAACCCTGTTTGAGCCCTCTATGGTGCACTTGTTTCAATATCATCTTGTATGTCAATATTTTGCATGCTTTTTCTAGCCAATGAGTGATCTTTTTTCGAGCATAATGTAAACTGTGAGTGGGCCTATTTTGAGCCCCTCTTAAATATTGAAGAAGGGCTCAATCCTGTTTGGCCTCTCTATCATGCACTTGCTTCATAATCTCTCATATTTACCGTAAATTTGCATGACTTGTTTGACCTACATGTAGTCTGTTTTGGAGCATGTCATGAACTGTGAGTAAGCTTATTTTGTGTCCCTCTACAACATTGTAGAAGGGATCAACCTTGTTGGGGGTCTCCATGTTGTGCTTGTCTTTATATCCCTCTTTGACCCCCATTTTTGCATGCTTTTTTAAGCTTATCTAGCTTCTGTTTTCGGCCATGAGCAGTACTGAAAATATTCATATTTTGGCCTTCTTGTCATGTTTTGTTAAGGGTCCAAGGCTGTTTGATGAATGTACGGCATACCTCATGTTCTAGCCTTTGTTGGCTTCATTCTTGCATGACATTTTTAGCAAGTTTTCATACTGATTTGAGGGTGGTCATAAACTTTAAATGTGCATATTTTTGGTCCCTCATCAGTGTTGTAGAAGGAAATTTTTCAGTTTGAGCATCGCATACATCACTTGTTTCAATACCCCTCTCTTGGCCCCATTTTTGCATGCCATTGTTGTCCTATCTATGCTCACTATTTCGCCATGTTTTTTACTGTAAAAAATGATATCTTGGGGCTGCCTTGCTACTGTATTTCCATTCCATGTCCATATTATGCATGTTTAGTATGGCTGTAGGCCATTTCGGGTGCTTAATATCGCATTTCGGGACCATTCCGTACATTTGGTGTCATTTCCCCACCTTTCGGGACTGTTTTGCATCATTTGTGAGTGCTGAAATTTCATTTGCATGTTTGCATATCATATTCCATGTCATTTCATGCCTTAGGGCCATCGCCTCGGTTTGCGCGCCCGTGTGCACGCATTTCGAGGCGCTTCATTTTCATCCATCGGCCTCTTATGTGAGTGTAGCTGAGGCTCTCTCATGTTAGTGTAAGTCCATTTTGCATTCTGTATGCCATTTTAGTCTCATCGCATTGCGTATGTCATCGCCTCGGTTCGCGCGCCCGTGTGCACGCATTTCGAGACACTTCATTTTCATCTCACGGCCTCCCGTGTGAGTGTGGCTGAGGCTCTCTCATGTTGGTGTAAGCCTATATCGCATCACATATCTTATTTTAGTCCTGTTGCATTCCGTATGCCATTTTCTCAGTTTGCGTGTCCGTGGGCACGCATTTCGAGACGTCTCGTTTTAGTCTCATTGTATATCATATTCCATGTCATTTCATGCCTTAGGGCCATCACCTCGGTTTGCGCGCCCGTGTGCACGCATTTCGAGGCACTTCATTTTCATCCATCGGCCTCTTATGTGAGTGCGGCTGAGGTCCACTCGTGTTAGTGTAAGTCCAATTTGCATTGCGTATGCCATTTCATGCCTTAGGATCATCGCCTCGGTTTGCGCGCCCGCGTGCACGCATTTCGAGGCATCTCATTTTCATAGCATTGTGCATGCTAGGATTGTATTTTAGTTGCATTCATGCATATCATGCATATTGCATCATGTTCGGGTTAGGAGTTAGCCCGGGCACAGGAAACGAGGCACGTTTCGTACTCCGAGTGACGGAACGGGTCTCAATTCCCAAGTCACCGACACTCCGGATTACCTATGATCGAGTTAGGTTTTGTTGTAGCATTCATATGCATTCATCCTATATTGAGTTGTGCAATCCGACTCCTCGGCCATCATGCATCGAGATGCGTGATTGGTGGCACGAGGATCGAGGCATGCATATATTTGTGAAATACATTGCTATGCCCTTTTCCTGCTCTCTGTTGCAGCAAAATGGAGAATCAGCAACCTTTCAGAGTCCGGCACGCTTTTCGAGAAACATTGCAAACAGAGGCTAAATTGGGCATCCCAGTGGATTTCCGCGCAAAGCAACCCAGCATACATCATTCAGCGGGAGTGAGGCAGCCCCTGGCTTGCATGCCAGTTTACAGCTTTCTTAGTTTAATTCGTTAATTAATTAGGAATCTGTATATTTATTCGGACTGTATTATTCTTTTATTTCGGGACTGTATATTTATTCGGACCCTCTGTGCGAGGGCATAATTGTAATAAGTGTGCGTGAGTGTGATGTATGTCTTCCAACCCCACGTCTTTCTTCCCTTTTATTTACCCGCTTATGATGGTTAGATATAGGGCATATTTCAATTAGCATACAGTATGACAGCATGTTTGCATCATTCATCTGTTTTGCACGCACCGGGCTCGGCGCATCATACAAACTGCTTTTGTATTTCAATTCCAAATTGAATACTTGATAGCTGTAACATTTCATATGCCATGTTTAGAATAGCCGAGCCTGCTATAATTTGCATCTTTGCATGTGTTGCATTAGGCAATTCTATGTTTAGGATCATGCATGATTTCTAATGAGCTTCTGTTTTGGCTTGGAGTACTCGGTGAGTTTTTATGCTTTATCATCCTTGCATGCGTGTGAGTGTTGCCATGAAATAGCATACTTACCATGAGGCTAACTGCTTATGTGATATAACTGCCTTGAATGCCTGTGGGTGGAGGTTGTGTTATTTGGATTGGAGCAATTCATCAAATGTTTGTTTTAAGCCCACTAGATAGTGGCAAAATCATGTTTTTCTAAGCCCACCTGAGGGTGGCAAATCCACGTCTTAGCCTACCTGCGGGTAGCACCATCAAACCATTTTCAAACAAACAAGCATGAAATGTTTTGTTCCAATTCAGGCGACTCAGTCTATACTTGTATGCTGTGCGCATCACATAGTAATCTAGGCTAATAACCGGAATAAGAACTCACAATGTTTTCAAAGTAAGATATCATGGTTAGTAGAGGCCGGTCTTTGACCGGGCGAGCGGGGGTGCTCACGAAGTGACCTTCCCCAATCGTACCCAAGTTCCCGAGCCGAGGCAACTTTGGTGATGACGGACACGTGGCCTTTGGCACCGAGTCAGGGTTTCCTAAATTTCCCATTAAAAAATATTGAGGTGGCGACTCTGTATCTGGCAAAGCAGTCCATGTTTGGCACTTCTTTCAAAAAATCTGTTTTCCAAAACGATTTGCCGGATTTGGACTCTTTGGTTCAAGATTAAGAACCGTGACACAAATCGAGTCCGAGCTATAGCGAGGTCCCCCGCGGACTTGTTACAATAGTATCCAGCCAAACCCAAGAAACTTCGGATTTCGGTAACATTAGTCGGTCTAGGCCAATTCACAACTGCTTCTATTTTCTGTGGGTCGACAAAAATGCCATTTTTACTAATCACATGCCCTAAAAACATGACGCTATCAAGCTAGAATTCACACTTTGTCAGTTTTGCATATAATTTCTTCTCTCTCAAAGTTTGCAAAGCAATTCTTAAATGATGTTCACGTTCCTCTTTACTTTTGGAATAAATCAAAATGTCATCTATAAAAATAACAACAAATTCATTGAGAAATGGCTTGAAAATTTTGTTCATAAGATCCATAAATGCAGCAGACGCATTAGTAACTCCGAAAGGTATAACAAGAAATTCATAATGTCCGTACCTCATTCGTAAGGTAGTCTTTTCTACGTCCTCGGCTTTGACTTTTAATTGGTGGTATCCTGATCTAAGATCAATTTTGGAAAAGACTTAGTCACCTTGCAATTGGTCAAATAAATCATCAATGAGGGGCAATGGATACTTGTTCTTCACTGTCACCTTGTTCAATTCACAGTAGTTTATGCACAATCTTAATAAACCATCTTTCTTTTTCACAAACAAGACTGGAGCTCCCCATGGTGATGTACTAGGCCTAATAATTTTTTTTGTCTAACAACTCTTGCAACTGGATTTTTAATCCTTTCAATTCAGTAGGTGCCATTTGGTAGGGAACTTTGGAAATTGGTTGTGTCCCTGGAATGACCTCAATAGTGAACTCAATCTCTTTGTCAATCAAATCCCTTGGCAAATCATCTGGAAAGACATCTGGGAATTATCTAACTATAGGAATACTATTCACATTAGCTTTGTTATCAGCAGGCACAATCATTACACAATACAAATACCCTTTACACCCCTTTTTAATCCATTTGGATGCTTTTATAGATGAAATCAAGTATTGGAGAGGTACGACACCAACTCTGTTAAATAAAAATTCAGGCAATCCAGGTGGACGAAAAACAACTTGTTTTGTTACACAATCAATGGAGGCATGATATTTTGTTAACCAGTCCATCCCCAAAATTACATCAATGTGATCAAGATTCAGAGGCAACAAATCAACATATACAATCACATCTCCTAATAAATAATTCATGGGTTCCAGTGGTCTAGATAATTTTCTCGAAAAAGTATGCAATATAAATAAATGTGTAGACCCCGAATCAATCAAAATATAAGCATTCTGAGCACAAATAGGGAGTATACCTGACACTACTGTCTCAGTGTTCTACACGTCCCCTGGTACAAGTGCAAACACCCGGCCTTGCCTCAAAGTTTCTCTCCCGGTAGCTTTGGGATTGGGTTTTGGTATAGCGGTTGATGCTGCAATACTTGCTACAGATCTACTAGTGCCTTGTGATCTGAGAGGACAATCTTTGACTATGTAGCCCACCTTGCCACACCTGGAACATGCCCCTGAAATTTTGTAACAAACCCCTTTATGTCTTCTGCCACACTCTGGACAAGGTGGTATAGAATTGTTCCCCTGACTGGAACTATTGGTTGACCCTGTATTCTATTTCTTACTCAGTGAGTTATTCTGGCCCTTTTTGAAATTAAAACTTTGTCTCTTACCCCGCCATTCAGTCACTGGCGTTTTAGCCTGCTTCGAGGCTGCAATGTTTGCCTCGATCATGATTACTTGGTCAAGGACATCCACATACTTAAGTAATTCCAGAACATTGATCTGGCCAAGTATCTCCACATTAAGTCCTCCTTCAAATTTTCGAGCCTTTTTATAGTCAGTATCTACCATGTGTGGGGCATAACGTGCAGGCTCAATAAATTTTGCTTCATATTCAGCCACAGACATAGTACCCTGCTTTAATTCTCCAAACTTGGATACTTTACGGTCATGGACACATTGAGAAAAGTATTTATCATAGAATGCTTCCTTGAATTGAGCGCAAATCATCGTATTATTACTTTCACGCACAAGCATCCACCATCGCCTTGCCTCTTCTTATAAGGTAAAAGTAGCCAACAACACTTTTTGTGCCTCTGAATACGGAAACACTTCAAACAACTTTTCAATTTCTAGGATCCATGCCTCAGCTTTCAGTGGTTCTAGTCCTTCCTAGAATGTCAATGGCTTCATTTTGTTAAACTTTTGTGTTAAGGCAATAACATCATCATTGGCATTTGGTTCAAATTGCACTGGTGGCGGAGGAGGAGGTGGGGGCTGTTCATTTTGTTGTTGTCTTAGAGCTTCAGTCAATAATTTAACAATTCTTTCCAATCTTGCAATTATTGCTTCGAATGATTCAATTTCATCTGTATTTCTTGCATTCTCCGTTGCACTATATAAAACATGGTAATAATAAACATAGGAAAAAATGGTTTTCACATTCATGTTACACTCATATTACACATATACATATAACATGTCCACACACCTATTTATGCTCATGAAATGCCCTAATTACTTTTCTAGGACATCCTATAGCTCATTTAGACATGTGTGTACGGTATAACTCGTGCTATGATACCACTCTGTCACGACCCAAACCCGTCTCTATGAGTTTAGCATCATAATCAGCCAGTAATTCGTCATTACCAAAGGGCTGCTTAACAATAATGGCAATAATACAATATAAGGGCCTGGCGGAAGCCAATCAATATTAACATACTACGTCCAATGAACTGTGAGGACCTGAATGGAAATAAACTTTCATATACAAACACTTATGTCCATGAAACCCGTACATACAAGACAAACCACAAGTTAGGGATGAGATCCCATTATCAAAAACAGCATTAACAAAAGACATAAAACATTCACTAGACGTTATTTAACATTCAAAAAGGGTGGATTTGGATCACCCAAAAAGCCTTGACATGAACAGTTCGGAACCTCACGGTGAGGCACAATCGGTTTGCTTGACAAAACGGAACCAAGTTGACGCCGCTAACTTTGCTTCGGTGCCTGGAAACCTACATATATATATATATATATATAATAATAAACTGTGAGCTAGAGCCTAGTGAATAATAAATGTATAAAGAGGTTAAGAACGAATGATGTCCTTTTAGCAATTGAAACAGTCGATTTCAGTAGTAATTTAGTTCAATAAGCAGTATTCATACATTCCTGTGTTACATGAAAACATTGCAGCCATACGTGGTACATCCCATAGCATAACAATACAGTAGGTCTTAAAGACCAAACAGTCAGTTGATGGCCATCAATACAGTAATAATAGTTCCAACTATTGGAATTGAAGAGATCTCTATAATAGTAGCAGTAATAGTAATAGTAGCAGTAACAGTAACAGTCAGTTGTTATGGATGCCACGAGTATAGTTTACAAAAGTAGGACAACATTCAATCAGTAAACAATATCATTTTACAAAGTAGTACAGTCAATTAATCAGAAAATAATTATAATTGAACATAGCTTTACAACATTGTTACTCACAGTGGGCTTCTTGAAACTTGTGCTAAAATGCACTAAGGATGTGGCGTCCGACCTAAACAAACAAATTCAAGCACAACAACTCAATTACATTCATATCGCTAGCCAATTCTATCTGATTCAGTTGTTACTTATTCAATTACTATGCAAAATTACTTGTTCGGTTCTAATGTTTCATTTATTCATTCTAATGCACTCACGAGATGCAAATGACCATGAAAACACTTTAAAACTATGCAAACAGAGGCCCAGAAGGTGGAAAAGAGGAGCGGAAACAAAACCGGGTCTGCCTAATGCGGGGGTCCTAGCTGCACTTGCAGTGACCACCACCGCACTTGGTCCCGTAGGTGTAATTTAAGCAGAATGCTTGCCTTGGCTGCCCTGTTTTCTGCACGTGCGGGGCCCCAAACCGCACGTGCGGTGCTGGGTTTGCTTGACTCCGAAAATCTGCTCTTGTTTGAGTCTTCAATTTTACTACATTTTGGTCTCAAATTCATATGTTTCAACGCATAAATTTATATAACAACCTTGAATTTGGACCCTCAACAGTAAAGGGAGATCAAAATAGAGATTAAAACTTGAAATCGACTCCCAAAGTTTCAATTTGAAAAGATTAAATTTCAATTGAATTACAAAACAAAACTATGTGTCTCAAAACTTTAAGTTCAAAACTCATGAAGAAATCCCTTGAATTCACAAGATCTAGCTTCAAACAAAAATGCATGAGTTTAAAACAATCTCAAATTGTCATGAAGAAATCAAACCCTCACTTTGCTATGTAAATGCATAAAACATGCAAGCGTAAGCTCTAAAATTCAAACTACCATGGTATTCTCTCTCAATTGAAGAACCATGCTAGATTTCAAATGGATGAAACCAATTTCCATGAAATTATGTCATGCATGTAGCTATATGAAGTGAATTTGGTCAAGTTTTGTTCTATACCAAGACATGCATGTATTAATCTCTTAATAACATACATGTATTAATCTCTTAATAACATGAGCAAACCTTCTAATTAGTCATCAATTCATCCTAATTTAAGCTTAAATCTTTAAAGACGATGAATATACAAGTCTTTATATCAAGAAATTAGAAAGAAAAGCCTACCTTGCTTTGATGATTAGAGTGAATTCAAGACAATCTTCTATCTTCTTCCTAAATTCTTCTCCTCTCCTACCTTTCTTGTTGAATTCTTACTCTAGAGTCTCTCTTTCTCTCTCTCTCTCTCTACGTGTAACTCTTTAAAGGTCACCAAAGTCCATTTTACTTCTTTTGTTTCCTATTAGATGAATAGATGAATAGAATACTCTATAATAACAATAATAATAATAATTCATTTTCTAGATTAAATTGTATTTAATTGACTCAAATTAAATTAATCTCACCATTCTAAAATCTAAATTTCACTAAATTAAATTATACTAATGTGAATTATGCTCTAATTCTGATCCAATTACGTAATTCTAACTTGTTAAAATTAACAAATCAGAAAGGTTTAATCCATAGCTTTACCTATCTGTTCACAATGACAATTCCATATACATATATCACACATGGCACATAATTCACAATTGGCACATGACCACACAATTAACTCTAAGCACACAAGTATTATAATTAATTTGCTTAATTAAGGAGGCAGTTGTCACACCTTCTTCTCTCTAAATGTGCTAACTTGATCATCGGAGGGTTTTCTGGCTGCACACCGCCGGGTACCTCATCGTTTTTGTGTTCTCAGGTCATTTGGAAAGAAGCGAAGCTTGGACATGATGAGTACGGAAAGTGATGAATATTTGCTCCCCGTACAATGACCAAAGACCAATAGTTTCATATTTTTTTAAATTTTTTTTAAAAAAAAAATGTAATAATACATTGAGACTTCGAACTCCAAAGACTTGACAACATTTTGCTTTATATTATAGTATAAACTTCCATTAATGAGGGGTGATTCTGCATAGCATTTGGTGACTGGATAGTTTTCTTTGTGAGTTTTCCATCTTTTTGGTGAAATTTTCAATTAAAAAATGGTTATGGAAAACTTTAAAACTCATAATGACGGACGTGATAGTCTTAGACTCTGAATTTTGTAATATAACATGTGTAGTAACCTTGAAATAAAAAAGAAGTCTCTATTCTATTCTACTTATGAAGTGGAAATGATCAATTGTTTTCTGATGTACCTAAAAAAATAATCGAAATGCTTGTACATTGAGTGATTATCCAGTATTTTAAAAATACTATGTTTGCAATGTATCCGTCCAATAGTTGTGCACCTCAGGTTGGTCTCCAAGTCATCTAGGTCTATAAATAGTGCATAAAATGTAATGTTATATACTTGCATTACAATATACTACAAGAAAGACTCTTGAGAGCACTAAGAGGCAAACCAAGCCATACCTGTCTACCACTCTCTCCATTTCACCATCCAACCACCCTTTTGACAACCTTATTCAATTGCACTCCATAAAACTTCCAAACTTCTTGAAGTTTTGTGATCAAACGAGATACTTGGAGGCTAAACTGAAAGAAACAGGACCACTTCAGACCAAGTATTGAAACACTTTTGAGGTAGGTTTATGTTCTTATTTACTTCATTCCTTTTTTTTAAAGGATTTCTTGCAGCAATATTCCTTGATTCATAACATGCCTTCTTGAGTTCATGAGTTGGATTTTTATATTTCATTTTTGCCAACTTGATATTGTCAGTTATCATTATCTCCTTGATGTAAATCTAGTCATATGTTAAAACAGTTGTTGGAAGTTCCATTCGAATTCTCCGCATTACTTGAATGGAATGGAAATATTCATTTCAAGATTAGTTGTAGTGGAATAACTATAACAACATTTTAATTTAAAATTCAAAATCACTTAAGAACAAAGGAAAATAGCATTGCAGTGTTAATTTCAGCAAAATAATCTCAAATTGATAATTCAAATTATAAATTTATCTTTTAATATTGTAAAATTCTCCACTAATATGCAAATAAATATTTTTTACAAATGTCATTGAATTAATATTTTTTTTCTTAAGAAAAATGATCATGTTTAAATTTACTTATTCATTATGGAGGGCTAATTTTTAGAAAATTTACTCATAAATCTCATATGGGAGTATTGATCCATTTAGTCCTAAGAGTTTTCTTATAAAGTAATTAATCCTTTTTGTTTTGGAAAATTATATTTATTTGATTTAGTGTCATTTGAGTTTAAGTTAATACCCTTTTGTGATTCATTTTTCAATTTTCTGATTCGTTTTTTGGGATATAGAAAGGTGAGGTTGTAAAAGATTCTTTTCGAGCATGAAAATTTACATTTCTATTAGTGTGATTTTTTGGTATTATATTAGAGCGTCACATTAGAGTGTTACGTTTGGAAAAAGTACATTAAGGAGTTTTTGTATATTATGTTGAGTGGAGTATTACGTATAGGAAAAATACACTAAGAAGTTTTTTTGGAATGTTACGTTGTTACACTTGAAAAAGTACACTAAAGGGTTTTTGTGTGTTACATTAATTGGAGTATTATGTTTGAAAAAAGTACATTAAGAATTTTTTTTTATAATGTTACGTTGTTACTTTGAGAAAAGTACACTAAAAAATATTTTTGTGTGTTATATTAGAGTATTACGTTTGGAAAAAGTACAGTAAAGAGTTTTTTAGTGTTACATTGATTCGAATGTTATGTTTGAGAAAAATACACTAAGGAGTTTTTGTGGAATGTTTATTGTTACATTCGAAAAAAGTATATATATTCAGGAGTTTTTTTGAAGTACAGTAAAGAGTTTTTTAGTGTTACATTGATTCGAGTGTTATGTTTGAAAAAAATACACTAAGAAGTTTTTGTGGAATGTTATATTGTTACATTTGAAAAAAGTATATATATTAAGGAGTTTTTTTGAAGTGTTATGTGTAATTTTAATATTATGAGAAAATATATTTGTCTCTCAACACATAGCTCATATTTATGGTTGACCCTCTATGTAATTCATACTATAATAGGACCTTTGGATCCATAAGAAAAAATAGAAGACCAAATAATTCATAAAATTACTATTTGAGATTTATTGGTATTTCACTCTTATTTTTAATTCTATAAAAATGTTGCAACCATCACCAAGAAAGGGTTGCAACCATTGTGTCTCTCTTAACGTTGTATTTAGTTGAGGGATTTAGAAAGTGATTTAAAAAGGAAAATAGAAATGTAGTTGAAACGTAAATAAAATATACTTGAATTTCATCTAATTTCACACAATTTTTTTTTTTTTTTGCCTTTTCTCTTTTCAAATCCTTCTCAAAAGCTAACCAAACACAAGCTAAGGGAAAGGTCTTGGGTTCTACTCTTTGAAGTAGAATGAAAGGATAAATTTCTTACAAAGTCTATAAGTATGAATTTTAACTTTCCCAATATACTAATCTAACAATTAACTATTAAATTTTACTGATTTTAAAAAAAAAAAAAAAAAAAAAAAAAGGAACGGACGCACCAATACGCTGACTGAGAAATCGTGAGATTTAAAAACCCTTAGACTTGCGCCAACCTTCCCCACAATACCCTCACTTAAGTATAAAAAATAAAAAAATAAATAAAAATTTGATAAATCCACCATGATTGGTGCATGAGGCATTCGATTTAAGAATTGAATTTTGTCGGTGATAAGGAAGTGATGAGCTTTCGTCCATATTTTTATCTTTTTATTAATTATATATATATATATATATTTGTGGATTTAACTCAAATTCTCACTCATAATTCAAACCATCTATATTACATGTCATGCATTCAAAGTCATCCATTCAAATTTATAGGACATCTATAGAAATAAATCATATTTTATTTTATAAAATTAATAGTTTAATTTTACAGTCATTCTTTAAACCATCAATTGTATAAAATAAAATTAGATCTGTTTGTGTTTACAGTTGTCCGATTAAAATAAAATAAAATATTTTATTAAATCAGATTTCATGGTTGGTAAATACAGTATATGTAATGGCAAGGGCAATTCTTGTTATTTTTCTCCTGTATGTATATTTTGTTCTATCACATAACTTGAGTTTTATAAATTCATTTTTATCAAACTAATATCTATGAATTTGTCTTTTTGAGATATTTAAAAAAAGTTCAATATTGAATATTAAATTTAAAAAAATGAATAGATTAATTTTTTGTCAATCAAAATAACAAAACAGTTTATTTTTTTTTTAAACAAAAAAAAAAAAAAAAAAAAAAAAAAAACAAACAAACAAACAAAAGCATTTGAAACCGCCTTTGACAATTTTAGAGGAAACGATCACAAAAAATAAAAAAATAAAAAAATACATAAAAAAAAAAAAATTCTTCCAAAATTGACTATTACGTGCAATGTTATGAACGGTTGAATTTTAGCAAAATAAACAAATTTTTTAATATTTTTTTTACAACTTTAGGTACATATTTGTCTAAATTATTTGAACCTATCTATTCAAATTATTTTAATCTATTTGTCTTCATATTTGAACCTAGCTGTCTAAATTATTTAAATTATTGCCAATATTTTTATCTACATGTCCAAATTATTTTAGCATATTTGTCTCCATATTTGAATTTATCTGTCTAAACTATTTTACATATTTGTTCCACATTTGAATCTATTTGTCTAAATTATTTTAATCAATCGGTTCCCGCATTTTTAATTATCCCAAATTATTTTAAGCTATTTGTACAAAACATTTTATCTATCTGTCTAATTATTTTAATTGGTTTATCCCCATATTTGAACTTGAACAAATCATTTCTAAAATAATTTTGGACAAATCACTACAACAAAAAGCACTTTCGGCGACCAAAAAATCGTTTTTCGTCGCTAAAAGTATGAGAATTGGCGACTAAATTGGATTTAGTCGCCAAAATGGAGCACTTTTCCCGACTAAAAGAGTTTAGTCGCCAAATATAATGCTTTTAGCGAGTAAAAGGCAATTTAGTCGCCACATGTAGGGCTTTTAGCGACTAATGGTTGTTTAGTAGCCAAAAGTCAGGGTTTTTGGCGACTAAAATGATTTAGTAGCCAAAAGTCACGGTTTTGGCGACTAAACTTCAGTTTCGTCGCCGATTATAGGTGTTTTGGCGACTAAAAACTGTTTAGTCGCTGAAAGTGAAGCTTTTTGGCTACAAAAAAAAATTAGTAGCTAAAAACAGGGTTTTGGCGACAAAATTTCAGTTTAGTAGCCAAAAGGGTATGTTTTTGGCGACTAAAAACAGGTTTAGTCGCCAAAACAGGGTCCGTTTAGGCCTAAGTCACGGTTTTTAGCGACGAAATAAGAATTAGTAGCTGAAAATGATATAATTGGCGACTAAAAATTTAATTTAGTCGCCAAAAGTGGCCTAAATTTTTTTTTAGTAAATATTTTATTTTTTACATAAATTATATTGAATTGATATAATTATATTTATATATTGTTTTGTATTAATACCGTCAATATATTATATAAATAATATATATTGCAAATATATTCACGTGATGTTGTAGTGGCATAGTGGAGGGAGTGTGTTGCAAAAAAGGTTCGAATGTGGGATGGTTGGGCGCGGTTCGAAACTCAGAAAAATAAAAAAAGTGGGTTTTTTTTTTTTTTTTTTTTTTCCGACGGAACACCTTTGGCGACTAAAATATTAGTCGCCAAAAGTCTTGATTTTGGCGACTAAGCCGTTTAGTCAGCGATTGATCGAGTATTGGCGACTACATTATTAGTCGGTAAATGTATGATTTCCAAAAGTCTAAAACACTATTGGCGACTAACATTTTGGTCGCGAAAGACCTATCTTTTGGCGACTAAAAAAATATTAGTCGCCAATACCTCTGCCGACCAAGTATCCGCGACAAATCTGGCGACTAAATAATTTTGTCGGGGAAAGTCAAATTTCGACTTTCGGCGACTAAAAATAGACTTTTGGCGACTAAAAATTTAGTCGCCAAAAGTGATTTTTCTTGTAGTGAATAGGTAAAAATATGTTTAAAATATGGGGATAGATAAATTACGACAATTTAGACACATAGGTCAAAATATTTATACAAATAGGTTAAAATAATAGAATAGAAATCTAAAATATTACAATACATAGGTTAAAATAATTTGGACAAACAGATACGTGAAATTGTTAAAAAAAATTGTTTATGATATTAAAACTTCAACATGTAACTTTGTGATCGATGATCCATTTTGGACGATTTTATTTTTCAGATTCCATATATTTTTTGAGATCTATCTGAAAAATCTAGAGACCCCCTAGATGTTGATTTGTGATTATGTAACAATTTTAAGCAGAATATAACAATCCCAATCAAACAATCAAGAGAAAGAGACACAACGATTTTACGTGGAAAACCACAATTGGACACCTCCAACTGTGATAAAAAAATCACGGGCAACAGCCACAAGACAATCCACTAAGAAGATATAAAGGAATTACACAGGTATACTCTCAATTATCTAGCAAATCCACAACGCCTAATTGAACCAACCTCTATGTGCCTCTTCCAACCCCATCTTCACCACGGAATTGTCTTTACGATGAGCCACTCCAGAATCCACCGAAGCTTCAGGCTCGAATTCTTCAGAATCCACTGAAGAACAACTCTCTCTTTTGTATAAAAAACAAAACCTTTGATGTACTCTCTTTTAAACCATGAGTTGAATACTCAATAAAACATCAAAGAAAACTAACAAAATATCCCCAGATATAAACCTTAAGAACCAAAAGAAGATCTGGAGGAATTAATAAAATCAGTGAATCTAGTTTTGGGAGAAAACCAACTACTTATAGAAAATCCAAAGCAATCCTAGTTGGGAAAGAAAACCAACTTCTTGCAGAACTCCAAAGTAATCCCACTTCTTATAGAAATCCAAAATAAACCTTGTTTCAGAAGAAAACCAACTCCATAATGAATCTGGAAATCTGGGATCGCGCGGTCCGCTCGAGCGTAGGTATTCCCGCTCGAGCGGAGACTTCATATTTTGTGATTTCATGTAGGCTCCCCGCTCGAGCGTCCGTTTCCCCGATCGAGCGGAGAATCACACCTTCCAGTATTTTTTCAGGCAAAACAGAGATACTGTGAGCTTGCAAACCCCGCTCGAGCGCCCATTTCCCCGCTCGAGCGGGAAGGCCAAAACTGGAAAATCTTGAAAAGTATAACATGAACGGACAGGCAACTTTGAATGCATTTTTGCATTTTTCTTCGGCCACGAGCTGACCGGGCAGCTCAACCCCCGTAATAATCAGCGAAGTGACAATCTTGAAAGTATTGACATCACAAACTTCTCATCAAAGCACGATTCGGGTTGGATTCGCATCTAACAACTCATAACCTCACTGAAATAAAAATGCGAATAAAATTACAACTTAAAGGAGTTTTGACAAACGGGATTGCCAAGAAATAAAACCTAACACTATCCATCCAAAATTGTCAAAATCGATTCATTTTTTTTTTATTTTACATTTAATATTGATCTTATTTCAAAGATTTTGAAAGACGAATACACATATATCAATTTTATTAAAAATATATTTGTAAAACTTTAAGGCCTCGTTTATTAACATTTTTAGTTTTCAGTTTACAAAAAATAAAAAAACGTGTCTTTGTTTATTTTTGTCAAAAACGAAAACAGAAACCTTGTTTGGTGTACAAAAATATTTTTAAATCAAGTAAAAATAAAAACAGAGAAGTATATTTGATGAGTTGCTAGATTTGGTGATCATAGATGGAGAATAGATAAATGTGATAACTGGTAGTGGCTGGTAGTGGAAGGTGTTTGCCGAAGTTAGTAGTTGGATGTTAGAGGACATAATGTAGCCGGAAGAACAACAAAAGGTAGCCGTAGCTCATGACGATGACTGCCCACTTGCCGGAGAGTCGCTTGAGATTGGTCGGAGTTCTCCATCCACAGGCGATTGAAAGTGGTGGCGGCGGTAGGTGGTGGCCATAGGTGGTAGGTGAGAGAAGAAAGTGAAAACTTATTTTAAAAACAAGTGAAAACAACTTTTTTGTGTTTTTAAATTTTTTTAAAACTTTGAAATCAGTTTCATCTTTTTGAAAACGAAAATAATACACCAAACAAGTTTTTGTTTTCTGTGTGCAAAAAAAAAAAAAAAATGAAAACAGAAACAGAAAACAAGAAACAAAAATGTTAACAATAGACACCTAAGTTATAAGATTTTAAAACTTTTTAACACAAATAAACACAAGGGTAAATTTGTCTGACAGAAAATGTGTCCTTATAGTCTTAAAATTTTAGCTGTTGGAGTGATGTCAAACAAGTTTTACAACTGAATTTATATGACATGAGTGCCCTAAAAATAATCACAGTAAAAAAATATAAATAAATAAATATAATGAAAATAAATAAATAATAATACTTACTAGGAAAATCCTATTGTCCCCCAAAAATTCTAGAATTTCCTGGCTATTGTGATTATATTATGGAGATTAGATGGATGTTATGTGGGTCCAAATATGAAATCAATACAAGTCATAGATTAATATTTCTGAATAAATTCGAAATAAAAATTCTGGAATTGTCGGCTAGCCATAATAATATATGAGGTTTAAAATCACAAATTGGAAGGGATCCTGCCTACAAGCGAGATAAATGTCCATCATGCCAAATTTCTATCCACATTTATAATCCAAAAACAGGGTAAAGGCAAATTCTATTATTTCAGTGATTTCAAATTGGTAGGTGTTATACAATTGTAGCTGGTGTACCGTAGCTCTACCCGTGAATGTAATAGTTACATTTCTTTCTCTTTTGGTTTGAATGTGTAGTACTTTGCAATGGGCGGCAACGGCAATGGAAAACGGAAAAAGTGACGCGAAAAATTTAACCGTGTGAATCTGTTTGAAAGAGTAAGAGAGCCATACGATGAAGAATCTAATGTGAGTCTGTTTTGTGGGGATATATTTTCTAAGTACCAACACGTGGCCAAGGCGACGCCGATGTGTCGGCCAAGGAGCCACGTGTCCTGTTCATGACACCGAGGTGATCTCGGCTAGGCCGAGGTTATCTCCGAAGATATCGGGATCCGGGATAAGTGGATAAGGGACAAGAGTCCTAGAATGAAGAAGGAACTCAACCTGGATAAGGATAAAGCTCTTCGGGAGTTTATCTTTATCCATTGGAGAGTCCAAGATGAGCATTGAGCTAAAGTCCATTGAAACTAGGCTTCTATTGGGGCTAGGATTGTGTAAACTATAAAAGAGAGGCACCCCCATGGGTCTAAGGTACGCAATTTATATTCTGAACAGTGAGTTAAGTACTATTAATTATCTTTGAGATAACTGACTTGATCGTCAGAGTGCCCCCGGGTGAACGAACCACCGCCGGAATCTCTTCTTTCTGTTGCAGGTCATTCAGGTGTCATCTATTCCGCCAGTGCTCTCTAGTTGAATACTGAGTTAGCAGTGTGGTTAGAAAATCACTCACACAATTTGGCGCCGTCTGTGGGAAAGAAAGGAGGATAGATGGCCAGTGACGGACAGAAGGAAAAGGTTGGGGACGAAATCCCTGCTGGGAACGATAAACACGTTGACCTTAACATGGAGGAAGATGGTTGCAACGAGGAGACTCAGGGTCAGAATCATGGCGAGAAAGACGTCGGCCAAGAGGGCAACGTACCAAAGAAATCGGATCGAAGCGGGTATTACAACGAGGACAACCTCCAGGTATGGAAGGATAGATGCCCACGGAGGGATGAAGAGGTGAAAGAGATGGCGAACAAATTGGCCGACCTGCAATCGGTCGTCAATTTCATGATGCAAAACAACGTCATGCAGCCACCATTCCTGCTACAGGACACGCCAATTCCAGTGGCCAATGCCCAGAAAAGAGGGCAGAAAACAATCCCTGTAGCCCCCCAGCACGCCAGGAGCGAAAAACACTCTCACCGGCCTTCAAGGGAGGTCAGGCGAGGAGAGACGAGAAGGGAAGAATCACGAAGGACACATCGCACCAAGGAAGTAGACCCCAGAGAACATCGGTGTAGACGCGCCCTCGGGCTTCATGCTACAGTTCGGACTCAAATGTCACGGTTCTAAATCTAGTCTCGCAAAGTGCAATGCAAGACCGATAAATCACCAAAGAGTCCAAATCCGGCAAATCGTTTTGGAAAACTGATTTTTGTAAAGAAGTGCCAAACATGGACTGCTTTGCTAGATACAGAGTCGCCACCTAAATATTTTATTTTTTGGGAAAATTTAAGAAACCCTAACTCGTTGCCTAAGGCCACGTGTCCGTCATCACCAAAGTTACCTCGGCTCGGGAACTTGGGTACGATTGGGGAAGGTCATCTATGAGCACCCCGCTCGCTCGATCAAAGATCGGCCTGTACTAAACATGATATTTTGGTTTTGAAAACACATGTGCTCTTATTTCGATTAATTAGCTAATCTTACTATGTGATGCGCACAACACACAAGTATAGACTAGATCTCCTAATTTGGAATAAAACATTGCATATTCGTTTGTTTGAAAACGGTTTGAAGTTTGCTACTCGTAAGTAGGCTAAATCGAGGATTTCAATGAATTGTTCCAATTCAAGTAACCCAATCTTCACCCACAGGCATTCAGGCAGTTATATCAAGTAAGCAAATAGCCTCATGGCAAGCGTGCTTTCATGGCAATCAATAACACACATGCAGGGATACTAAAGCATAAACACTTACAGTGTACTCCGAGCCAAAACAAAAACTAGTTAGTAATCAATGCATGATCCTAGTTCATGTTAAGATGGCGAATGCAACACATGCGAAATGCAACTAGAAATAGGCTCGGCTATTTTAAAGATGGCATATGATATGCGATAATTGATACATGTATTCAACTTAGAATTGAAATACGATGCAGTTAGTATGATGCGCCGAGCTCGGTGCATGCAATGTAGATTAATGATGCAAACATGCAAGCATAAGTATGCTAATTGAAAATGACCCTAAACTAACCATGAAAAGTAGGTAAGTAAAAGGGAGAAAGACATGGGGTTGGAAGACATGCACACATGCACGCACACTTATTACAAAATTTGCCCTCTCGACGGAGGGTCCGAATAAATAATACATGCCAACTAATTAACTAACTAACAAGCTAATTAATTATTACATAACCAAATGAATAACTAGCTACAACTAATTATTACAACACTTAATTAATTAACACATTAACTAATTAAATTACAAAATCAAATGCTAGCTAACAAGTAAGCAATTAAAATGTGTAAACTAGGTTGCTTCAGCTCTGCCTTGAATAAGGAAGGATGCATGCTCTTGATTCCCGTCCTGAAAAGCTCTCCGGTTGCTCTCAAGAGGCTCTGTCTGCAGGGTGTCCTTGAGACCTTGCTGCTGGAACTTACCAAAAACATGCTGGGGAGTGCATCAGTGGCCTGTCGGCCATGGATAGATGCTGCCGGCCAAGGATGGTACACTGCCGGCCAAGGATGAGGAGGTGCCGGCCATCTGTAGAGCACTGCTGGCCACTGATGTGCTGGGACACCAAGCTACAACAGAGCACAAAATATAGAAAATGGAGGGTCTCCCAAGGGTATGTATGCACTATGCCACCCCATATCACCTCGAAACATCAAGGAAGAGGCATGGTCGTATCCAAGACCATCAATCACGCATCCCGATGCATGATGGCCAAAGATCCAACTTGTGCATTTCAATATAAAATGAATGCACAAAAACACATAAATGCCTAGAACTCTATCATGCATTGTCAAGAGTGTCGGCGACCAAGAATTGAGACACGTTTCATCACTTGAAGTATGAAACGTCCCTCGTTTCTCGTGCTCGGATTAACACTTAATCCAAACAACAATGCAACACAAGCATAGCAAACATGCAATGCAACTATATGGCATACTCAATGCTCAATGCTAAGAACTAGATGGCATGCTCAAAGCCAGGCGATCATAAGGTTCTAAGTACAATGTAATGCATGCATGTACAATGCAATGCGACAAGGGTAACAACATGGCATGCAACAAGTATGCAACTATGTACCAATGCATGCAACAACATGTGATATAACAAGCATGCAACAACATGCGAAATGGATAAGCATGTAACAACATGCAAGCATGCAAGCATGCAACAACATACAAGGTAACAAGCATGCAACAACATGCAAAAGATGGACTTAAACCAAAGTGGGCAGACCTTAGCCATGCCCAAATCAGTGGCCAAAATGATGAATTGATGACACAAAATGCAAGACAAGCATGCATGCCAATTGGCCCAAGAATTAAGGCATAAAGAGGACAACTCTCAAGCACACTTAAAGAGTGACGAGCATGGAAGTATGACAATACTACATGCTCTGAAATGATGTTAGGAATGATGCCAAATCACACACATAACACAAGCATGGCATGCATGAAGCTCATAAGCTAAAAACTAGCAAAGGGGCTTAAGCCATGGCCATACAAAGCAAGCCCCGAAGGGCCAAGGGGACCTAAAACAGTCCCAAGGTAGGTCCAAACAAGACCAAAAACAAGCTTGAAGCTAGCCAACACAAGCTAGAACACAAGTCCGAAAGGCATGAAGCATGCAAGGCTACAAGAGGGGTAATACACTACACCTATTAAAACCAAACATGGCATGACATGGACAACATGAAACAGAGTTACATCATGGTATAACAAGACCAAAAATGCACTGATATGATGAGCCAAAGGCTTAGGCTTAGTGGCATGCACAAAAGTTCATTCTTGAGGCATGAAGCACAAACTCTTCAAGGCATTCAAAGCATGTCAGATGCAAGTGTATGACCACATTTCATGGACTGAAATAACATTTGAAATGATGGCAAAGCATGCAAACATCACATGTATGGCATGGTAGGGGCCTCAAAACCCAAGGCTAGTCAAAGCATTTACACTATAGCTATACAAAACATGAGTGATATGGCCATGGCAGCCCAAAAAAGTCCTAGGACAGCCCAAAATAAGAATAAAATCATGCGGGAGCAAAGCCAAAATATGCTAGGATGATGAGTCAAAACATCATGCATATAAAGCTAGTAAGCAAGATTTATTCTACAAGTACATGGAGCATGCAAAGGATGACCAAACCAACTATGGACAGAGTTATGTCATGGAAAAACATCACCAAAAACATGCTGGAATGGAGTCAACATAAGCTAGGATGACATGCTAAAGCAAGAAGCATATAAAGCTAGTTTATGAGATTTACACTACGAGTGTATCATACATGCATGGAGTGACAAAACCAATCCAAAACAGATCTAAGGTGTGGTAAAACATCACCAAAAACCTACTGAAATGGAGCCAACACATGCAAGAAAGACATGCTACTTTGATGAGCCACAAATGAGATTACACTACACATGTAAGAAGCATGCAAAATATGACTGAACCAACTATGGACAGACTTAAGGCAGGTTCTAAAAGCCACAAAAAAGGGCCTGAACCATGCCTCAAAAATACGGAGAGGCATGGTCCTTTGGAAGGCCAAAAACTCAAGCACACAAAAATAAGAAGAGAGGGGGCCACCCCCTTTGATTTGAGACCTCAAAACCACATGCCTACCATTGCAAATCCACTAGATTTCAGTGGTTAAAAGGGCAAACCAAGGCTAGCTCAAAGGCCTTAAGGCATGGCTCAAAACAAGGCCAAACAAGGCAAACAAGAGGGTTGAAGACCCTCAACAGCACAAAGACCTTAAAAAACTACCAAAAGCACTTAAATACAAGACTTTTTTCAGTTGAAAGCAAGGCTTAAAACAATATGCAAGAATGGCCAAAATGAGATACAAAAAAGTGCTAAAATGGAGAAAAAGCTCACCCTTGAAGTCCAACTTCGAAACCAGCAACCTCAGGGGCTAGAAACCAACTTTCAGAGCACAAGTAGCACTCCTAAAAGAACTTCAGCCCAAAGGTGGTGGTGTGTCTCTATGTGTTGTAGTGCAAAAGTGCAAGAAAAAGGCACAAAACTAACAACAATATAGAGAGAGAGTAAGAAATATAGAGATTGAAAGCTATATCTCTTCTAAAATGGCTGAACCTCTGCTAAGGAGAGAGGGCCTCTCCTTATATAGAGGGAAAACAATGCAAAGCTTCTTCAAGAAGCTTGGCAAGAGCATCATCCTGTAGACACCCCATTTTTGACCGTCCTCAAGACTTGGACGTCACCGCTTGAACACTCGGTGATCATCCTTATTTGTGTTTATCTTGAGTTCCCGGAGGTCTTGGCGACGCGCCTTGCCTCAGGATCTCTCGGCTCGACTGTTTTGTGTCTGGTTTTGTACCAAACACTTGTGCTTTGCCTTTGAGGGGCAGGGAATGGCTGTTGACCATCCCACACATCACCAGCCATGGCTTGAGGCCACTGGCCACTGGTTTGTTGCCACGGCCAAATGTTTGGCCGACCGGCACTCTTTGTAGTCGACCGGCCATCTATTTGGTCAAATTGCATTTTTGCCGGCCGACCACTGTGTATCTGCTTTTGCAGATATTTATGCCAGCTATGCTAGCTGGCATACACCTTTGCTCCCCTCCATACACGTGTATGGAGGGATCTCCTTCTTGACTAGCATACTTGAGAAGCTTTGCAAGAGTGAGCTCTATAAGAGGGAGCCTCTTCTCCCTCCATTAGGGTTACAAATTTTCAGAGGAGCTCTGAGATTAGGGTTTGAGTTTGTATCTATTCCATCTCTATATCTCTCTCTTTTGCCTTGTGTGTGTTTAGTCTTACTATTGCACACAAACACCTAGTCCTACACCTTCTCTTGGTTGCTGAGGGACTAGAAGGCTATTTCTTGGTGTTGTTGGGTGGTTTTGAGCTTGAAGAAGCTGCTGGAGCATCATTCTTGAAGAGGGTCAACAAGGGTAAGAACTTACTCCTTTTGTTCCCCATTCTTGCTTAGCTTTTTTGCCTACCTTGCACCTGTTTTCGAGCTTAGTATATAACATATAAAAGTCTTGTTTTTACTTGCTTAAAATAGTTGTTTAAGGTTTTTTTGAGCTTTGGGGTTGTTTGACCCCTCATAGGCCTTGTTAGCCCTATTTTTGTGCTATTTTGGTGAGCTCCGGGACCACCTTGTTTGGGCCTCCTCACCACTGAAATATTGAGAGATTTCAGTGGTGAGGATGGTGTCTTAAGGTCCTAAGAAGGAGAGGGCCAACCCCTCTCCTTGTTGTCTTCAATAATGGCCATTTAAGCCTCATTAGTGAGCACCTTGTTTAAGTGTATGTTGGCCATGCCTTAACTGTTTTTTATGCTTATCTTGCCATGATATAGCATTTTTTTGAGTTGGTTTAGGTACACCATGCTTGCTTAGCATACATGTCTTGTAATGCCATGAATTGCCTTAACATGCCTTGTGCTTTGAGCCTTGTTTCTAGCATGTTTTTGGCTTAGCTTTGTGAACTTTTTATGCTTGTTTTAGCATTCTAAAGGTCTATTTTTGGTCATTTGGGTTGTCCATGCTTTGCTTTGTATAGCTACCATGTAACCTCTCTTGTATGCCTTAAGCATTGACCCCTCTAGCATGCCATCCTTACACCATTTCAGTGGTTTGGAACCACTTGTCATGTCATTTCAGTCCTCATGATATGCTCGTATGCTTGCATTTGATGTCCCTTTAATGCTTTATAAGGTTGTCATCTTATGCTCCATGTTTGGCCTCTTTTGCATGCTTGCATGTTTAGACCATTTAGATACCATGTAGGTGTGTCTTTGGTTTTGTTTAGACCTGCATTGGGACTGTTCTTGGTCCCCATGGCCCTTTGGGGCTTGCTTCATTTAGCCATGGTTGCTCCCTTGGGTTGACCTTAGGCTTTGGGCTTGCTTGCATGCTTAGCTTGTCTTGCTTACTTGGTTTGGCACCTTCTATAACATGATTTCAGAGCTTATTTTGCATGCTATTTGTCCATGTTTGCATCCTCTTAAGTGTGCTTGAGAGTTGTCTCTTTATGCTTAAATGTTGGTCCATTTGCATGCATGTCTGTATGTGTAATTGTCCCTCATTTCCATAGCATTGGCCACTATTTTGAGCTTAGTATAGAGCTGCCCAAATTAGTTTAAGTCCATAGTTCGCATGTTGTTGCATGCTCACCTTGTGTGTTGTTGCATACTTGTGTGTTGTTACATGTTTAGGTTGTTTAACATGTTTGCTCCATGTGTTGTGGCATGATTGAATGAAGTCACATGCTTGCTTGCATGCTTGAACATCCTCATTGTATTTGGCATACTTATTGGTTAGCATGATTGTCACATGCCTTGTATGCTTGTTCGCATTGCTCATGTTGCATACTAGCTCATATGTCTAGGTTGCATTGCATTGACATGCATGATTAGCCTCTCGAATTGAGTATGATAGAGGTTGAGCTCCTTGTTTGTTTATGTGCATTTCATTTGAAATGAAAGTGCATAACTTGGTTTCTTGGGCCATCACGCATGGAAATGCGAAATTGGTGGTCCGAGAGTCAAGGACCATAACCCCTTTGAGTCACAAACATGATAAGGGATGTGTTGGTGCACACATTTGCCTGAAATGCATTGCTATGCCTTGTTTTTCCCTCTGTTGCTGTCAAAACAGGATTCTACAGGAAGATTTGGCCGGCCGGCCATCTTTAGTGCCGACCGACCAACAATTGGTGGCCGATAGCTTAACCAGTGGCCGGTGATCATTTCCTTTGGCCGATGACCATTTCCCTTGGCCGGTGGTATCCCACAGGATTCATAGAGTGAACCTTGGAATTTTGCAATGATCATAGAAGGAAAACAGTGTGGACAGAGGCAACTTGTGCATGGCAGTGGACTTCTGAGCGGAGCCGAGCACACATTGCATTGGGCCCTCTTCCCGAGGCTGTTTACTGTTTATTAGATTAGTTAATTTGCTTAACTAGTTTAATTGGTCTGTAATATTTAATTAGCTTGCAGGTTAGTTGAATCTGTATTATTCTTTGGGTCCCTCCGAGCGAGGGCAAATTTGTAATAAGTGTGGGTGCGTGTGTGCATGTCTTCCAACCCCCACTTCTTTCTCCCTTTTACTTACCTGCTTTTGGTGGTTAGTATTAGGACATGTTTAATTTAGCATCCTTATGCTATGCATCCGTGCATCATTTATCAGTATTGCATGCACCGGGCTCGGCGCATCATGCTAACAGCATAGTATTCCAAATCTAACTTGAATACGTGCTACTTGTTGCATCCCACATACCATCCTAGGATTAGCCGAGCCTATTCTAGTGACATTCTATATGCGTTGCATTAGCCACTTAACATGGACTTGGATCATGCATGATTGCTAACATGTTCTTTGTTTTGGCTCGGAGTACGATGTAAGTATTCATGCTTTAGCATCTTGCATGAGTGTAAATGTTAAACATGACAGCATGCTTACCATGTGGCTAGATACTTATGTGATATAAACTACTGAATGCTTGTGGGTGAAGGTTGGATTGTTTGAGTTGGAACGACTCGTTGAAATCCATGTTTTAGCCTACTTGCGAGTAGCAAATTCAAACCATTTCCTAAACGAAATGGATATGCAATGCTTTGTTCCAAATTAGGCAATCTAGTCTATACTTGTTTTGCTGTACGCATCACATAGTAATTCTAGCTAATTAATCGGAATAAGAACGCATGTGTTTTCAAAAACGAGATATCATGGTTAGTAGAGGCCGATCTTTAGATCGGGCGAGAGGGGGTGCTCATAGCTGACCTTCCCCAATCGTACCCAAGTTCCTGAGCCGAGGTAACTTTGGTGATGACGGACACGTGGCCTTAGGCAAACGAGTCAGGGTTTCCTAAATTCCCCCATTAAAAAAATATTTAGGTGGCGACTCTGTATCTGGCAAAGCAGTCCATGTTTGGCACTTCTTTTCTAAAAATCTGTTTTCTCAAAACGATTTACCGGATTTGGACTCTTTGGTTCAGATTAAGAACCATGACAATTTGAGTCCGAATTGTAGCACTGAGGCCCTCACACGGGGTGCGTCTACACATCCCTCCATACACATGTATGGAGGGGAGATGAAAGGATTCCAGCTGGCTCAAAAGATCTGGAGTGAAACCAGCTGAGACAGGGGGTCTGCCGCCCATCAGTGGTGGCCGACAGTGGCTCACTGATGGCCGACAAGCATCATCAATGGCCGGTAGCAACAAAGGCATGGCCGGCAGTGCACCAACAAAAGCATTCTGAAAAGACCAAGTCATGGACCAAGAATGGGGCAGAAATGATACAGGGTTTGGAAAGCTCAAACCTATGACGTTCCGCCACGAAAGTCGAATACCCGACGAGCAATCGAGCTAGTGGCTGGATGTACCTGCAAGCACAACCGAGTCTTGAGGACAGTCAAAAATAGGGTGTCTACAGTTGCCCCTCTTCGACAGAACTCGAAAGTCACAAAGTGACGGGAGTGAGTGTCAAAGCCTAGAGACGACCTAATTTTGATAAAGCCGAAGACTCAGGCAAACACTCAATATAAGCATGCTGTAATAACCCGACCCTCGCATGTGTTTCTGACATATTTTTAGTCCCTTATTCTTTGCATTGAAAACCTTAATGAAAGATTTCATGAGAAATTAAGTTTTAAGTTTAAGTATATGGAGCTTATGAATCGAACCTATCTGTTTAATAAGGAAAGTATCTGTCACGATTAGACTATTTAAATCAGGAATTGAGGTCCTTAGAGACTTGATAATCCGAAATTTATTTTATATTTGAAATCAGCATAATTTTTAAGTAATTATAAGTGTGGTTGCAGAAATTTGATTTGGGGATGATTAAACTGATTAAATTTTGTCTCTATCTACATTAGACATATATGTATGTGAGTTCCTTAGCTAGGACTTAGTTCAACATAATTTTGGGAAAGGAAAGTAGAAGTGTAGAGAAGCTAGAAGGGAGTTGCAACAAAGATTAAAGATTGACTAATCTAGAGGGAATTTGGGAGGTATAAATTCAAAGTAAGTTTGTTTATCTTCTATACTCTTGAATTTGAGTGTGATTCAACCATAATTGTGTAACCTAGGACTTGAATTTGAACGTAGGGTATAAGTATTCTAGACTTGGATTAAGTTTTGTCAATTGGATGATTTTGAACTAAATTGCTTATGCCTGTATGTGTGGAAACTATCTTTTGTTTCTTATTTTCTCATGAAGGTCATGAAGTGATGTTATATGTGTTGGGTTGTGTTTAAGAATTCAAGAGCTAGTGTATATCTAGATTGATGTGTGTATTTGAAGCTCCTATTACCATGTTTTTTAGGCCATGTTTTATCAATTAAGAAAGCTAATTTGAGCCTTGAAAACATTCACCAAAAGATGAGATTTTGTTGCAATTTTTGGACTGAAACAGAGCAATCGCCACACGTGCGGGAGTCACTGCTGCACGTGTGGCAAATGTTGATTTTTTTTTGGTTTTGGTTCTGCCTAAAAGGCACGTGCGGGGCACCATTGCCGCATGTGCGGGGCCAACTGCCGCACGTGCGGGGCTCACAGCTGCATATGCGGCTCATACTGAAAAATATTATTTGCTCCGTTTTGCGTGCTAAACCCTCGGATAGTTTTAGAATTTGTATTTTATGCCTACGAATGTTTGTAAATTCATTTGAAGTGAAATGACTCCGGAAATAAATCAACAAAGGAAATGAACTAATGAGCAAGTGATGAATGTGTGCAGGACACACTCCGGAAGGAACTAGCACGTCATCACAACACTGTGAGTAGTAGTAACTACAACTAACATTTGCTATTAGCATTCTGTTAATTCCGTTAATGATGTAATTATGTGTGAATGACTCAAAGAATGAGAACAATGAATGGAAAGGATGTAACTATTTGCATATGACTATGGAATTTTGTAAGACACTGAACTCAGTTTACTTTGAAGATATTTGGGCCAATGGCCATTATGCTTAAGTTGTTATGGTATGAAAGAAAGTGCTACAGGGAACTAAGTGCTACGATGTGAGACACCTCTAGAATCCGTGTGAGACACCTCTTGGGTTCCTACATGCATGTTCAAGGGCTTAATGCCAATATACGCAAGGGCTGTTCAGGGGCTTAATGCCAATATACGCAAGGGCTCAATGCCAACATGTTTAAGGGCTTTATGCCAAGATGTTCAAGGGCTTATTGCCATTATGTTCAAGGGCTTAAGGCCATTATGCTTCAAGAGTAGGCCCAAGGCCGTTTTAAAATGAATACAGAATCAGATTAAACCTGTACTCTTTGCATTTTGATTTGTGTTATGCTTTAAGTTGAGTGTTATGCTTTAAGTTGAGCATCAAATTACAAAGGTATTACTATTCACTAAGCTGGGCTCACCCTGTGCTATGTCTGTTTTTGCAGGTAACCGACCGGGAGGTCAATCCTAACCTATGACGTCCATCCCCTTTTGTCAACCTCTGAGTGTTCAGGCACTAAGCGAAGCCACTTAGGGTTTGTGAAGTTTTGTCAAGGCGATGGCTCGTATTTTGATTTCTTGTTTAAGGTTGATTGTACATAACTTCCGTAACTCATATGTTTTTGTTATACGTCCAGTCGTCAGGCTGGGTCTTTATATGCATATGTATATAACCGATGCTCAGGTGCATGTTTTGGGTATAATATTTATCTGTTATAATGTTTGTAATCCTGGCATAGTAGTGATAGCTCAATGGACTTTGTTTTATTACTTTAATGCTTCCGTTCAGGCCCCGTATGTTACGTATACTAGGTCAAGTGTCCGTTTCTGTATAAGTCATGCCCAAACTTTTAGGGACGAGTTTGGGGTGTGACAAGTGGTATCAGAGCATGAGTTGCTATCTCACACACGGATCCATTGAGCTTTAGGGTGTCTAGAAAAGATTTAGGTATCATGCATGACATCCTGGAAGCATATGAAAAATTGATGGCAACGTTAAGCGTACTCTGCTAATGCTAACCATTGTGAACTATGTCTATGGTATATAATTGATTGTTGTGTAGATTATGGTGAGAACAAGAGCAGAAGACCCGGAAAATGCCACTTCTACAAGGTTGGACAGGATGGAAAGAATGATTATGGAAATGGCAGAAACCCTAAGGCAGCAACAACAACAGCCACAACGACAACAGCCACCACCACCGGCATCTCCACCCATAGTACCAAATGTTTATGCTGAAGACCGGACCATTACCCTTACTAAGGAATTCAAAAAGATGAAACCGCCATCGTTTAAAGGAGGGATAGAACCAATGAAGGCTGAAGCATGGGTGTTGGGAATAGAAAAGTTATTTGAAGTCTTTCCTTGCACTGAAGCCCAAAAAGTGCAACTGGTTGCCTTTACTCTTGAGGATGAGGCGTGGAGATGGTGGATGCTGACAAGGACCATACATCCAGGATTAACATGGGAGAGATTCCTGGAATTGTTTTATGACAAATATTTTCCTCAAAGTATGCGGGATAAGAAAGTGACAGAATTCGAAACTCTCAGACAAGGGAATAAAACCGTCGCTGAATATGAAGCTCAATTTGCGGAATTAGCCCGATTCGCACCTCATATGGTGGACACGGATTATAAGAAGGCGCGTAAGTTTGAAAGGGGATTACGAAGCGCTATTCTGGATAAGTTCAACATGTTGAAGTTGCCCACTTATGTTGATGTGTTGGAGAGGGTTGTTATAGCAGAAGGGAACCTTGCTACTCAAAATCGAATTTCTGAATAGAAAGGGAAAATGCAGAATACTTAATGGTCGAAGGGGTCAACTGCTCCACCAAACAAAAAACAAAATTCGGGGACTTTAAATACTTCTACCCCTAGTCAGGATTCAATTCCTACTTGTCCAGAATGTGGAAAGAAACATCGTGGAACGTGCTATCGGAAGTCTGGAGCCTGTTTCCAGTGTGGCCAGACGGGTCATTTGATAAGGGATTGCCCTCAAAGGAATCAACAAAATAATAACAGGACTGCTACAAGTTCAGCGGGGTCTACACCAACTTCCAACAGCAAGACAACTGCTAAACCTCCTAACAATAAAGACACTGTGAGACAAGGCAGGGTGTTCGCGTTAGTTCCGGGAGATGTACAAAATGCTGCAACAGTGGTGTCAGGTACATTTATTGTTCACGGTCATTCTGCTCATGTATTGTTTGATTCTAGCTCTACTCACTCTTTTGTGTCGAAACTATTTGCTCCTAATTTAGATAAAACTGAAGAACAATTGTCTTATATGTTGTGTGTGTCTTCACCTTTGGGAGACTCTATGATCTGTGCTTTTGTATACTTAGCTTGTGAACTCTAACTTGGGAATAGTCGAGTGTATGCTAATCTGTTACCCCTCGACATGACCTATTTTGATGTTATTCTAGGAATGGATTGGTTGAGTGAATATGGTGCGACTATAGACTGTTTGACTAAGCAAATCAATTTCCATCCGCCGGGACAGTCAGAGTCTGTTTTTCAAGGACAGGAAGTGACTTCTCCACCTTATCTGATTTCTGCAGCAAAGGTTTGTAAATTAATTCAGAAAGGGTGTCAGGGGTATTTATGCAGTGTTTTGGAGGGGCAAGTGATAAATGGGGATATTGACATAATTCCAGTTGTTCGTGAATTTTCAGATGTTTTCCCGGAAGAATTACCAGGGCAGTTGATAGACCGTGAAATTGAGTTTATGATTGAAGTGGCGCCAGGGACTCAACCCATTTCTAAGACTCCGTATAGAATGTCACCAGCTAAAATGAAGAAATTAAAGGTTCAATCGCAGGATTTTCTTGATAAGGGATTCATCCGCCTGAGTGTGTCTCCTTGGGGTGCACCAGTTCTGTTTGTGAAAAAGAAGGATGGAACACTCCGACTTTGTATTGATTACAGGGAACTCAACAAGGTAACGATCAAGAATAAGTACCCATTGCCATGGATCGATGATTTATTTGACCAGCTTTAAGGGGCACAAGTTTTTTCTATAATTGATTTATGGTCCGGATATCACCAGTTGAAGGTCAAAGCTGAGGATGTTGAGAAAACAGCTTTTCGAACTCGATACGGTCATTATGAATTTCTAGTCATGCTCTTTGGAGTTACCAATGCACCGGCAGCATTTATGGATCTGATGAATCGTGTCTTTAAGCCTTATCTAGACGAGTTTGTGGTAGTCTTTATCGATGATATCCTTATATACTCAACGAGTGCAGAGGCTCACGAGAATCATCTTCGTACAATCCTTCAAACACTTCGAGAGAAGAAATTATACGCAAAGCTGAAGAAATGTGAATTTTGGCTACAAGAGGTGGCATTTCTGGGGCATGTAGTAACAAAGGAAGGAGTCTCTGTTGATCCACACAAAATTGAGGCGATTGTGAATTGGCCAACTCCAACCAATGTAACTGAGGTGCGTAGTTTTATGGGATTAGCCGGCTATTACAGGAGGTTTGTTCAAGATTTCTCCAAAATCGCTGTGCCACTTACACAACTGACTCGAAAGGGAGTTACATTTGAATGGTCAGAAGAGCGGGAATCTGCTTTCCAGGAATTGAAAACAAAGTTAACTACAGCTCCAGTTCTGGCCTTACCGTCTGGTACCGAAGGATTTGTAATTTACAGTGATGCGTCCCATAAAGGATTAGGGTGTGTGCTTATGCAAGGTGGAAGGGTTATCGCCTATGCTTCACGTCAGCTTAAACCCCATGAAAAGAATTATCCCATACATGATCTTGAGCTCGCAGCAGTAGTTTTTGCTTTGAAGATATGGCGTCACTATCTATATAGCACTACCTGTGAAGTGTACACTGACCACAAAAGTCTCAAGTACCTTTTTACACAGAAGGAGTTGAATATGCGGCAGCGACGGTGGTTGGAACTTATTAAAGACTATGATTTGTAGATCCATTACCATCCTGGTAAAGCCAATACGGTTGCAGATGCACTTAGTCGGAAAAACATAGGAGATTTGGCAAACCTATTTACGGAGCAAAAGAAGTTGGTGATGGAATTGGATAAGATGAATGTGGATCTTGTGATACGTGGACAGGAGGCCGTACTAGCAGCAGTAATGGCTCAACCAACCTTGCTCAAAGAGATCAAGTTACAACAAATGGAGGATGAAACTCTAAGGAAGATATGTGATGAGTTGAAGACGAAACCAAAACCAGGGTTCAGCTTAGTGGATTCGGTGCTCAAATTTCAAAACCGAATGTGTCCCCAATGTGTTGGAACTTAAACGGAAATTGATGGAAGAAGCGCATGCCTCAAGATTTTCAATGCATCTGGGAAGTACTAAAATGTACCGGGACTTGAAACAAAACTTTTGGTGGCCAAGCATGAAAAAGGAGATCGCGGAATTCATCTCTAAGTGTTTGCAATGTCAGCAAGTAAAGGCAGAGCATCAGAGACTAGCAGGATTATTACAACCCCTTCCAATCCCGGAATGGAAATGGGAACATCTAACCATGGATTTTATTATGGGGTTACCACGGACACCTCGGGGTATGAATTCTATATGGATCGTTGTGGATCGATTAACTAAGTCCGCTCACTTCATACCAGTGAAGACTCAGTATAATGCAGATAAACTGGCGGTAATTTATGTAAATGAAATTGTAAGGCTTCATGGTGTATCGGTCTCAATTGTGTCGGACAGGGATCCAAAATTTGTTTCGAGGTTTTGGCAAAGTCTGCAGGAAGCAATGGGTACGGAATTAAAGTTCAGCACAACTTTCCATCCTCAAACCGACGGTCAATCCGAGAGAACGATACAGACATTAGAAGATATGCTCTGGATGTGTGTACTGGATTTTCAAGATAGTTGGGAAACCCATTTACCGTTGAAAGAGTTTGCATACAATAATAGTTACCATTCGAGTATTGAGATGGCACCTTATGAGGCTCTATACGGAAGACCGTGTCGTTCTCCCGTGAGTTGGGTCGAGTCGAGATCGGAGACAGACCATTGCTCGGGCCCGAAATTGTTCAATTGACGACTGAAAAGGTTAAGATTATTCGAGAAAGACTGAAAACTGCTCAAAGCAGGCAGAAAAGTTATGCGGATAACCGACGAAGGAATTTGGAATTTGAAGTGGATAGTTATGTGTTTGTGAAAGTTACCCCAATGAAAGGACATCCGCGATTTGGAAAAAGGGGTAAGTTAACACCCCGATATGTTGGTCCCTTTCCAATTCTGGAAAGAGTGGGTTCGGTAGTTTACCGAGTCGCTCTTCCGCCCAATATGAGCCAAGTGCATAACGTGCTTCATGTCTCTATGCTTCGGGGATATCTTCCAGATCCGTCTCATGTCATTGATTACCATCAGATCACCCTGGATGATAAGTTAGCATACGAGGAGAAACCGATTCAGATTATGGATCGACAAGTGAAACAGCTGCGGAATCGAGAAATTTCAATGATCAAGGTTGAATGGCAAGAACATTACGGAACCGAAGCTACTTGGGAAAAAGAAGAGGATATGCGACACCAATATCCGCATTTGTTTCCATCTTGAGGTAAAACAAGTTTGAGGGACCAAACTTACTTAAGGGGGGGAGAGTGTAATAACCCGACCCTCGCATGTGCTTCTGACGTATTTTTAGTCCCTTATTCTTTGCATTGAAAACCTTAATGAAAGATTTCATGAGAAATTAAGTTTTAAGTTTAAGTATATGGAGCTTATGAATCGAACCTATCTGTTTAATAAGGAAAGTATCTGTCACGATTAGACTATTTAAATCAGGAATTGAGGTCCTTAGAGACTTGATAATCCGAAATTTATTTTATATTTGAAATCAGCATAATTTTTAAGTAATTATAAGTGTGGTTGCAGAAATTTGATTTGGGGATGATTAAACTGATTAAATTTCGTCTCTATCTACATTAGACATATATGTATGTGAGTTCCTTAGCTAAGACTTAGTTCAACATAATTTCTGGGAAAGGAAAGTAGAAGTGTAGAGAAGCTAGAAGGGAGTTGCAACAAAGATTAAAGATTGACTAATCTAGAGGGAATTTGGGAGATATAAATTCAAAATAAGTTTGTTTATCTTCTATACTCTTGAATTTGAGTGTGATTCAACCATAATTGTGTAACCTAGGACTTGAATTTGAACCTAGGTGTAAGTATTGCTAGACTTGGATTAAGTTTTGTCAATTGGATGATTTTGAACTAAGTTGCTTATGCCTATATGTGTGGACACTATCTTTTGTTTCTTATTTTCTCATGAAGGTCATGAAGTGATGTTATATGTGTTGTTGAATGCAAAAGAAAACTAGGTTGTGTTTAAGAATTCAATAGCTAGTGTATATCTAGCTTGATGTGTGTATTTCAAGCTCCTATTAACATGTTTTTTAGGCCATGTTTTATCAATTAAGAAAGCTAATTTGAGCCTTGAAAACATTCACCAAAAGATGAGATTTTGTTGCAATTTTCGGACTGAAACAGAGCAATCGCCGCACGTGCGGGAGTCACTGCCGCACGTGCGGCAAATGTTGATTTTTTTTTTGGTTTTGGTTCTGCCTAAAAGGCACGTGCGGGGCCAACTGCTGAACGTGCGGGGCTCACAGCCGCACGTGCGGCTCATGCTGAAAAATATTATTTGCTCCGTTTTGCATGTTGAACCCTCGGATAGTTTTAGAATTTGTATTTTATGCCTTCGAATGTTTGTAAATTCATTTGAAGTGAAATGACTACGGAAATAAATCAACAAAGGAAATGAACTAATGAACAGGTGATGAATGTGTGCAGGACACACTCCGGGAGGAACTAGCACGTCATCACAACACTGTGAGTAGTAGTAACTACAACTAACATTTGCTATTAGCATTCTGTTAATTCCGTTAATGATGTAATTATGTGTGAATGACTCAAAGAATGAGAACAATGAATGGAAAGGATGTAACTATTTGCATATGACTATGGAATTTTGTAAGACGCTGAACTCAGTTTACTTTGAAGATATTTGGGCCAATGGCCATTCTGTTTAAGTTGTTATGGTATGAAACAAAGTGATACACGGAACTAAGTGCTACGATGTGAGACACCTCTAGAATCCGTGTGAGACACCTCTTGGGTTCCTACATGCATGCTCAAGGGCTTCATGCCAATATACGCAAGGGCTCAATGCCAATATGTTCAGGGGCTTAATGCCAATATACGCAAGGGCTCAATGCCAACATGTTTAAGGGCTTTATGCGAAGATGTTCCAGGGCTTATTGCCATTATGTTCAAGGGCTTAAGGCCATTATGCTTCAAGAGTAGGCCCAAGGCCGTTTTAAAATGAATACAGAATCAGATTAAACCTGTACTCTTTGCATTTTGATTTGTGTTATGCTTTAAGTTGAGTGTTATGCTTTAAGTTGAGCATCAAATTATAAAGGTATTACTATTCACTAAGCTTGGCTCACTCTGTTTTTGTAGGTAACCGACCGGGAGGTCAATCCTAACCTATGACGTCCATCCCCTTTTGTCAACCTCTGAGTGTTCAGGCACTAAGCGAAGCCACTTAGGGTTTGTGAAGTTTTGTCAAGGCGATGGCTCGTATTTTGATTTCTTGTTTAAGGTTGATTGTACATAACTTCCGTAACTCATATGTTTTTGTTATACGTCCAGTCGTCGGGCTGGGTCTTTATATGCATATGTATATAACCGATGCTCAGGTGCATATTTTGGGTATAATATTTATCTGTTATAATGTTTGTGATCCTGGCATAGTAGTGATAGCTCAATGGACTTTGTTTTATTACTTTAATGCTTCCGTTCAGGCCCTGTATGTTACGTATACCAGGTCAAGTGTCCGTTTCTATATAAGTCATGCCCAAACTTTTAGGGGCAAGTTTGGGGTGTGACACATGCAGAGATGCGCCCGGACGCTGGGGCAAAATGCAAATGATATGCAAGATGCAAAGGCATAACTTATGATTATGCAAAGAGAGCTGTAACGGAGCAATTATATACAATAAATGCAACAGTTTTAAGCAAGTGGATAACATTCCTACATATTCCAACAAGAAGGATGTAAGAAAATTATGCAATTCTCACCACGTCTCACGCGGAGTGAATACAATACCGTCCAGTTCATCTGGTCGCGTCAGCTTCAAATGAACCGTACATACAATATCGTGCCTGTAAAAGAAAGAGACTCAACAGGTACAATATCGTTAGAAACATGCATAGCAATGCAAGTGAAAAGTGCGTGACAACGCAAGTAAAGGGGTGTAAGACATTGCAATCCTGAGGGTGCGAGACAACGCGGGTGGAACATACGTAACAGCGCAAAGAAAATATGCGTAATAGCGCAAGATAGAGACATCTGCATAACAGCGCAAGTAAAACAAGTAAGACATGCGTAACAGTGCAAGTAAAACAAATAAAACATGCGTGACAACGCAAGTTAAAACATGCGTAACAGCACAAGTAAAACAAGTAAGACATGCGTAACAGCGCAAGTGAGACATGCGTAACAGCGCAGGTTAAAACATGCGTAACAGCGCAAGTAGATGAAGTGCGGAAGGGATGCAAGCATGACAACGCAACGCAATGTATTGACAAGTAGAAGGAAGGTGCGCAAGACAGCGCAAATGATATGCAATGTATTTGAGATGATCAAACCATAAGCAGTACAAAACCACACAAATATCATAAAGGGATGGAGATGCAACGTTAGACTACTTTTAACACAGAAAAGGCAGTGGGCACGAGCCGAACGACGCCTAACACTGACTAAGTGCCTACATCCTCAGTACTAGCCTCAACCCAGCATGGATGCTTACACATAACAGAACCGTGTTTCAACGTGAAAGGGGTGCGAGCACAAGCAAAACTATGTGTTTCGCAGAGAGACCACAAAGTACAAGTAATTGGGTGGTATGATACAAGTGAGGAATGATCTGCTGAGGAAAGATCGTGATCTTACATGCTGAATACAACAAACTAAAATATGATGCAATGGATGCAATGGATGAAGTGAAAACGGCACGCGGCCAAACCACATTTGGCCTAGAAAAGGCATAGACACAAAACAAACCACGTCTAACATAGAAATGGTGCCGTCACCCTCAAACAATAGGCGCGTACACATAATCTCATAACCACGCTTTAACGTGAAAAGTATGGGCACATGCCAGACTAAGCTTAGCATGGAAAGGATGCAAGCGATACAATGGATATGCAGTGAATGCATGCGATAAATGCTATGTACAATGCAATGTAATTGCTAAAATGCAATGGATGGAGTGGATAAGGTGCGCGGCCAAACCATAGCTTGCCTAGAAAAGGCACGAACACAGACAAACCACGTCTAACACAGAAATGGTGCCGTCACCCTCAAACAATAGGCGCGTACACATAATCTTATAACCATGCTTTAACGTGAAAAGTATGGGCACATGCCAGACTAAGCTTAAAACGGAAAGACGCAAGCGATACAAAGGATATGCAGTGAATGCAACAAACTACAATGCAATATACTCTATATGGAGTGAATAAGGCACGCGGCCAAACCATATCTTGCCTAGAAAAGGCACGAACACAGACAAACCACGTCTAACACAGAAATGGTGCCGTCACCCTCAAACAATAGGCGCGTACACATAATCTTATAACCATGCTTTAACGTGAAAAGTATGGGCACATGCCAGACTAAGCTTAAAACGGAAAGACGCAAGCGATACAAAGGATATGCAGTGAATGCAACAAACTACAATGCAATATACTCTATATGGAGTGAATAAGGCACGCGGCCAAACCATATCTTGCCTAGAAAAGGCACGAACACAGACAAACCACGTCTAACACAGAAATGGTGCCGTCACCCTCAAACAATAGGCGCGTACACATAATCTCATAACCATGCTTTAACGTGAAAAGTATGGGCACATGCCAGACTAAGCTTAACATGGAAATGATGCAAGCGATACAATGGATATGCAGTGAATGCATGCGATAAATGCTATCTACAATGCAATAGACATACTAGATGATATAGTAGTTAGGAAGTGAAGGTACCTTACAGGGACAATTGGCAATGACCTACCTCAGCAATGTCCTACCTCATGCTGATGTGGGAATCTTCCCCTTCTTCTCGGTTCAACCACAAGTACTACTTTTCTCCCTGGCTATGGTCGTAGCTTTCCCTATTCTCCAACAGGGTGACAGACTAGGTTGGTTTAGTATCTAGAATTGAGGCGCATACCCACTATCTCAACCTATGGGGCTTCCATACAGATTTCAAGCCGAGGATACACCCTGGGTATTTAAACCAGACTTTAGTCTCGGAAATCCTGAACCTTTGCGCTCTAGGCATCGGCCATTCGAACTCTAGTTTCCACCGTCTCAGTTGATCTCTTAGGAACTCACAACAAACACAGGTAGGTGGCTATACCAGACCACCGGAAGTCGTTCGGGCACGACAAACACCAAAGGAATTACACCTTTAAAGGATTTAAGGTCTCCTAGACCAGATGCAATAAATAAACAAAGCGGCGCTTCAGAAAGCATCTCACGGGGTGAGTGTCGACAAACCACTCTACTCTGACGAGGATATCCCCTCATGTTCTTCGAACTCTTACCTTCAACTCACAGTACAAAGGTCCTGAAATGCTGACAATGAGCAACATCTGCTGGGGAAGCCACGGATGCCGCTTTTCTTCCTGATCATACTCACAACTTTCCTTCATTGTAAAGCCAAGGTAACTCTGACGGGGAATGGTACTCAAGGAAAGCACATCTAATTGCCATTCTAGCATTAAAACGGTCAGCACAGTATTTGATTCACTTTGAACACACAGTTCGTACAACACACTCCTCATTCTGAGCACATAGCCCATAACACAATACTCTGTTTCTCTGAACACACAGCCCATTCTGAACACACAGCCCATAACACAGTACTCTGTTTATTTGGCATACAACTCATATTAGCACACTGCTCACTCTGAACACACAGCTCACAGCACAATACTCTGTTTCTCTAAACACACAGCCCATTCTGAACACTGCTCATTCTGAACACACAGCCCATTCTGAATACTGCTCATTCTGAACACACAGCCCATAACACAGTACTCTGTTTATTCGGTATACAACTCATATTAGCACACTGCTCACTCTGAACACACTGCTCATAACACAGTGCTCGGTTCATTTTGAACACACGGGATGGAAAGACGGAACTTGTAGGAGTCGAAACAAACTCAGATGCTCTGAATTTCCCTCTCTTCTTTTGCTTTGTAGCACGGAACCCATATAGCTCTAGATAGGTCCTGATTTTACTGTTCTAACATGACCTAGGTTGAACCCTGCAATTTTATGAAAGAACAAATCCTGTTTTGTACAGATGTGGAGAATGGCATAGCACTTCAAGCACAAAACGATTTTTTTCAAATTGAGAAATGAGTTCTCGACCAGCTATTGAGCCTACGACTGAACACAGCACACCACAACTCAACAAAGGAAAACAAAAGGTAAACAACCTAAAACACATCGAGAAACACTCGAAACGACTCAAAACAAGAATCGAGACAAAACAAGAGACACGACACTCAGACGTATTACAAAGGCGAGAGACCTCTCAGTTCACGAGGAGCCAGTTTCTTCGGGCATTGTATCCCACCCTTTTCTCATTTGTGATTCTCACATCACTCGACCCTCAGGCTCTATTTTTCTGAAAAAACCCTTTTGTCACTTTTTCTCTCATCGCACATCTCTCTATTCTTCAATCTCTCATTTTTAATCCCTCCCCTGGGTGGTTGATGGATGAACAAGAAGTTGCGGGCTCTTGTCCCTAGCATTCTGCGAGATTTTCTTTCTTCCGCTCACAATAGTGAGCCTCTTCCGCAGAGGGGTTGTGGTGAGACTGGATGTGCAGCAGATCAGCAACCAACATCAGTTGACGATGTTCTGCTGGGGAGTTTGGAGGTGATCAGATGTGTCCAGATGAGGGAGTGGAATATCTTGATCCATTCCAAATTCATGCTTCGCACTTGATTTGATACCTCACTGCTTGGAGGATGAGAGAGCTTTCAGCCCTTTGCTGTTAGCTTCAGTTGTGCCCTTTTCTGGTAGGTAGAGTGCCCTTCTTGGCAAATATGTTGACAATGGGGAAAAAACAGAACACCTGACTCAACTGTGCCTCTAGTTCATCATTTTGACCATTTTTTTTGTTTTGGTTTCTGCTAAAACAATTTTGACCAGCATGAGAGTTAGATTAACATGCTTGTTCGATTTTCTGATTTAAAATCATGCAAATTAGGCTATGAGCACTGAAAATTTTCCTTTTTTGGGTCCAAGAAATGGTCCAGTTTTGGAAAAATGGGATAATTTTTGAGAGAATTAGTCAACCTCAGTAAAAATTCTCAAAAACTATTTTTGCAAACGGCCACTGCTCAATGAGCACAGAGCCTACTCTTAAGATGCACAACCTCAGATCCAAAACAATGGAAAATTGCCCCTTGTGTAAATGGCACTGCACAGCAACGGAAAGTTGCCCCTTGTTTGAATAGTACCGCAGCACACTGTATGGCAACGGAAAGTTGCCCCTTGTTTGAATAGCACCGCAACACATTGTAACAATCCTTATAATGAAGGTCACAACCGAACTCTCAGATACAGAGAAAATAAAGATGATCAAAACCATTGCATGGACACAATCAATTTGGAAGTGTTTGTGGCTGGACTTCTGAATGAAGTTGCCTACGTATCCCAAACATGGGAATCAAGCCTTACGTAGTTCAGGTTTAAGCTACACTCGTGTATTAACCCTCACCTTTTACGCTTTAACTTTTGCCAAGGCCGCCCTTCTGGGTTTTCAACCTTGCGAGCTTTGTTTTTCTTCTTTTCTATTCTTTTCTTTTTGCTCTTTTTTTTTCTTTTTTGTTTTTTTTCTTTTTTTTCTTGCTCTAACTTTTGCCTGGGTCGCCCTTCTGGGTTTTCGGCCCAGCGAGCCTCTCAAGGGTAAAAGTGTAGCTTGTCCATGTCAAATGGTTTGAGATCTCGAAGCCATCTGAATCCAAGAGAATGGATGTTGTTCGCTGATGATGTAGAAGTCCATCCAATGGGGGCTGAATTTGCCCCTGGTGTTGGGATAGGAACTCAGTTGTCCTTCAGCAATTCTTTCTTCTTTCCTCCCTTCTGGGATTCGGCATTCTTGCCGATCTTCGTTAGCTTGAGAAAAGTCCCAATTTTTCGCTCTCCGAGCACATTTGACATTCTTTTGCCCCTAGTTCGAGGGGTGCTTCTGATCTAGCTTTACAAGCTTCTTTTGACGACGTCTGACCTTCTTGATCTGACTTTCTTGTCCCTAGTTCGAGGGCTACTTCAAATCTGGCCACATAGGCCTCACATTGTGGTTAACCGTTGAACATTCAGAATCCAAGTTCAAGGTTTGGAAGCAAAGGGGTTGAGTCCTGAGGCTGAGAGCGATCCTAGGCTGCACAATCTCAAGAGCGATTCCACACAGGTCTTCGCAGGACCGCGCAAGACATTTTTTGAAATCTTTTAAGAAAGCGACAAATCGCTCACGCTGAAGATAGTGTAGAACCAATCTGGATCAAGCCAAGACCCTTCTCAGTACTCACATTAACAAGCATGATCTCATTCATTAAGGGCTTAGCACGCCTCTCTTCCTCTCAATTTTGATCAAATTTTTGCAAATCCTGAGGAATTCCTTCCTCTTTATTTTCATCACAGTGTTCAAAAAGTTTTGAAAAGCTTAGGTCAATGCAATGATTTAAAGGCGCAGAAAAGCAGGTGAAAAGCACTGCTGTTCCATTCAAGTTCCTGGCACAACTGGCTCAAGGCAGAAGCAAGCCCAAAAGCATGAAAAACCACTACTGTTTCATTTAGATCTTCGGGTGTAATTGGCCCCCTGGCAAAAACAGACTCAAAAGAAAGCAAAAAGACAAACACAAAACAAGCAAGTCATGTCCGAGGTAACACTCCTGGAATCACCCGACTCCTATACAACAGGACTGACTCGATACAATAAGACAAACCCCAAACAAAAAGACTGACTCAACACCCAAGTCAGAAACTACAAAAACCAGTATTCGCAAATGCTCAAAACAGTGCGTGCCACACGCCACATCTGAAGTAAACTAGGCACCGCCCGCAGGTGGTTCATTCCCTGATCACATCACATTATCCTCCAGATTCACTGATCCAGTGACGATGGACTTTCCTGAGCTTGGTGGGAGGACAACCCCGTTGTCAAACAAATCCGGTACCTCGTGGTGAAGCCGGAAGCAATTGTCAGTGGTATGACCAGTTTGTTGATGGTACGCACAGTACTGGGTAGCGTCATGGCTAGTTGGAAGACGACTAGGGAGAGGTCAAGACTCGAGGGGTTTAAGATGCCCCTTTTCAGCAAGGATCTGAAGCGCCTTGGACAAAGGCATCTACAGGGCATGAAAGACCCTATGACCTCAGGGCAGATACTTTGAGTTTTGTGCATTTTTACTGGATGCACTAGCAAAAGGATCGGCAGGTACAGGCTTGGCTTGCTGAGTTTTCCTGGGTGTAGAATTAGGGTTGGAGGGAACGGTTCCGGCATGATGACCCTTCTCTCGATTTTCCCCTTGGCTTGAACTGCCCTCGGTCTGAGTGGGGAAAGTGTCGTTCATAGTTTTTGCAACGACCGTGAGCACTTGTTGTTTGTTCAGTCCCCTGGCTTTCAAAGCCTCAACAGCCTGCGGAAGTTGTTCGTAAGGATCAGTGTTTACCCCCATCTTGTTCTTTCCACTAGCCTCAGCTTGATCGAAGGTTTGGGTTGCTACATCAGAGCGGAACCCGGTTGTTGTTGACATGCCATTGCCTATACTTAGGATGGGTTCAGGTTGGCTAAGTTCAATTACAATTCGCCCCAAGAGTGGGGGTTCTTCTGGCATGAAATTTCCGGCATACGATGTGGTCGATGGCGGAGCTAACATTCCGTAGGTTAGATTAGCCACAGTCCTCTGAAGATCGCCGATCGTTCCCATTAGCTCAAAAGTGGTGGGCTCATGGGTTTGAAATAATTGGGGTTCCCAGATTGGATGCGCGGCAGGCGACCTAGGCGGGTGTGGTATGTCAACATCGGTCTCACCGTGCATGGTGATTCCTTGGTTTAGTGTCGTTGCCATGACCACAATTTCTTCTGAATTTTATGTCATCACAAGTCTGTTGAACTGAACAGAGGTGATGTGACTGGTGGCTGACAGATCTGATGAACCGGCAAGCCTTGACTGGCCCTTTTCTGTCTTGCCTTAGCGAAGGAGAACACTGGTTGCCCTGAACCGAATCTCTGAACTGAAAGAGAAAACAGGTAGCATCTCAGCCCAATTTCACCAGTACAGACAAAAGCATAGCCAAATAACTGTATTCGACCACTGATCACTGTTCCCCAAATTACTGTCCCAAAACTGAATCTGATACCCACAGATATAATTGATTCTCAAAATACAGATGCCCGTAGGCTTGATACTCAGACTTGCAAACTGATATGCGCATTCCCTGTAGAGGCCAACTCTAAAAGCACATAATCAAGCAAATGAGAGCCAAAACACTCTTATGTTGGGGTAGGGTTTCCCTGTCCTATTTTGTCAGGAGCTAGGGTTTCACTGCGCACACAGCGATTTCAAACAACCTACAATCGGGTAAGCAACCTGTCCTAGTTTGGAATAGTCACTATGGATTCCGATATGCACTAGGTCGAATGGTCAAAAAGGGTGCCCTGGTAAAAATCGGGGTTTGTGTTCCCGTCGTGGCAGAGCCCGCAACCGGTCAGCCTTATGGTACGCTTCTCAAAGCAAGCCTCTAGCAAACCGTTCAGGAATAGCATACGGAAAATACGGTGTCCTAGGCGCACCAATGCAAATGCAATGCAAAGAGACACATAAGTGTAATCAAAACAAGATATCATGAGTTCGAGTCAAGTTCTTTAATTCCCCAGCAGAGTCGCCAGAAACAGTAGACGCGCCCTCGGGCTTCATGCTACAGTTTGGACTCAAATGTCACGGTTCTGAATCTAGTCTCGCAAAGTGCAATGCAAGACCGATAAATCACCAAAGGGTCCAAATCCGGCAAATCGTTTTGGAAAACTGATTTTTGTAAAGAAGTGCCAAACATGGACTGCTTTTCCAGATACAGAGTCGCCACCTAAATATTTTATTTTTTGGGGAAATTTAGGAAACCCGTACTCGTTGCCTAAGGCCACGTGTCCGTCATCACCAAAGTTGCCTCGGCTCGGGAACTTGGGTACGATTGGGGAAGGTCATCTATGAGCACCCCTGCTCGCCCGATCAAAGATCGGCCTGTACTAAACATGATATTTTGTTTTTGAAAACACGTGCTCTTATTCCGATTAATTAGCTAATCTTATTATGTGATGCGCACAACACACAAGTATAGACTAGATCGCCTAATTTGGAACAAAACATTGCATATTCGTTTGTTTGAAAACAGTTTGAAGTTTGCTACTCGTAAGTAGGCTAAATCGAGGATTTCAATGAATTGTTCCAATTCAAGTAACCCAATCTTCACCCACAGGCATTCAGGCAGTTATATCAAGTAAGCAAATAGCCTCATGGCAAGCGTGCTTTCATGGCAATCAATAACACACATGTAAGGATGCTAAAGCATAAACACTTACAATGTACTCCGAGCCAAAACAGAAACTAGTTAGTAATCAATGCATGATCCTAGTTCATGTTAAGATGGCTAATGCAACACATGCGAAATGCAACTAGAAATAGGCTCGGCTATTCTAAAGATGGCATATGATATGCGATAATTGATGCATGTATTCAACTTAGAATTGAAATACGATGCAGTTAGTATGATGCGCCGAACCCGGTGCATTTAATGTAGATTAATGATGAAAACATGCAAGCATAAGTATGCTAATTGAAAATGACCCTAAACTAACCATCAAAAGCAGGTAAGTAAAAGGGAGAAAGACGTGGGGTTGGAAGACATGCACACAGGCACGCACACTTATTACAAAATTCGCCCTCTCGATAGTTAGTTATTACATAACCAAATGAATAACTAGCTACAACTAATTATTACAACACTTAATTAATTAACACATTAACTAATTAAATTACAAAATCAAATGCTAGCTAACAAGTAAGCAATTAAAATCTGTAAACTAGGCTGCCTCAGCTCTGCCTTGAACAAGGAAGGATGCATGCTCTTGATTCCCGTCTCGAAAAGCTCTCCGGTTGCTCTCAAGAGGCTCTGTCTGCAGGGTGTCCTTGAGACCTTGCTGCTGGAACTTACCAAAAACATGTTGGGGAGTGCATCAGTGGCCTGCCGGCCATGGATAGATGCTGCCGGCCAAGGATGGTACACTGCCGGCCAAGGATGAGGAGGTGCCGGTCATCTGTAGAGCACTGTCGGCCACTGATGTGTTGGGACACCAAGCTACAGCAGAGCACAAAATAGAGAAAAGGGAGGGTCTCCCAAGGGTATGTATGCACTATGCCACCCCATATCACCTCGAAACATCAAGGAAGAGGCATAGTCGGATCCAAGACCATCAATCACGCATCCCGATGCATGATGGCCAAAGATCCAACTTGTGCATTTCAATATAAAATGAATGCACAAAAGAACATAAATGCCTAGAACTCTATCATGCATTGTGAAGAGCGTCGACGACCGAGAATTGAGACACGTTTCATCACTTGAAGTATGAAACGTCCCTCGTTTCTCGTGCTTGGATTAACACTTAATCCAAACAACAATGCAACACAAGCATAGCAAACATGCAATGCAACTATATGGCGTACTCAATGCTCAATGCTAAGAACTAGATGGCATGCTCAAAGCCAGGCGATCATAAGGTTCTAAGTACAATGTAATGCATGCATGTACAATGCAATGCAACAAGGGTAACAACATGGCATGCAACAAGTATGCAACTATGTACCAATGCATGCAACAACATGTGATATAACAAGCATGCAACAACATGCGAAATGGATAAGCATGTAACAACATGCAAACATGCAAGCATGCAACAACATACAAGGTAACAAGCATGAGACAACATGCAAAACATGGACTTAAACCAAAGTGGGCAGACCTCAGCCATGCCCAAATCAGTGGCCAAAATGATAAATTGATGACACAAAATGCAAGACAAGCATGCATGCCAATTGGCCCAAGAATTAAGGCATAAAGAGGACAACTCTAAAGAACACTTAAAGTGTGACGAGCATGGAAGTATGACAATACTACATGCTCTGAAATGATGTTAGGAATGATGCCAAATCACACACATAACACAAGCATGGCATGCATGAAGCTCATAAGCTAAAAACTAGCAAAGGGGCTTAAGCCATGGCCATACAAAGCAAGCCCCGAAGGGCCAAGGGGACCTAAAACAGTCCCAACGCAGGTCCAAACAAGACCAAAAACCAGCTTGAATCTAGCCAACACAAGCTAGAACACAAGTCCGAAAGGCATGAAGCATGCAAGGCTACAAGAGGGGTAATACACTACACCTATTAAAACCAAATATGGCATGACATGGACAACATGAAACAGAGTTACATCATGGTATAACAAGACCAAAAATGCACTGATATGATGAGCCAAAGGCTTAGGCTTAGTGGCATGCACAAAAGTTCATTCTTGAGGCATAAAGCACAAACTCTTCAAGGCATTCAAAGCATGTCAGATGCAAGTGTATGACCACATTTCATGGACTGAAATAACATTTGAAATGATGGCAAAGCATGCAAACATCACATGTATGGCATGGTAGGGGCCTCAAAACCCAAGGCTAGTTAAAGCGTTTACACTATAGCTATACAAAACATGCGTGATATGGCCATGGAAGCCCAAAAAAGTCCTTGGACAGCCCAAAATAAGAATAAAATCATGCTGGAGCAAAGCCAAAATATGCTAGGATGATGAGTCAAAACATCATGCATATAAAGCTAGAAAGCAAGATTTGTTCTACAAGTACATGGAGCATGCAAAGGATGACCAAATCAACTATGGACAGAGTTATGTCATGGTAAAACATCACCAAAAACATGCTGGAATGGAGTCAACATAAGCTAGGATGACATGCTAAAGCAAGAAGCATATAAAGCTAGTTTATGAGATTTACACTACGAGTGTATCATACATGCATGGAGTGACAAAACCAATCCAAAACAGATCTAAGGCGTGATAAAACATCACCAAAAACCTACTGAAATGGAGCCAACACATGCAAGAAAGACATGCTACTTTGATGAGCCACAAATGGGATTACACTACACATGTAAGAAGCATGCAAATTATGATCGAACCAACCATGGACAGACTTAAGGCAGGTCCTAAAAGCCACAAAAAAAGGGCTTGAACCAAGCCTCAAAAATACGGAGAGGCATGGTCCTTTGGAAGGCCAAAAACTCAAGTAAACAAAAACAAGAAGAGAGGGGGCCACCCTCTCTAATTTGAGACCTCAAAACCACATGCCTACCACTAAAAATCCACTGGATTTCAGTGGTTAACAGGGCAAACCAAGGCTAGCTCAAAGGCCTTAAGGCATGGCTCAAAACAAGGCCAAACAAGGCAAACAAGAGAGTTGAAGACCCTCAACAGCACAAATACCTCAAACAACTACCAAAAGCACTTAAATACAAAACTTTTTTCAGTTGAAAGCAAGGCCTAAAACAATATGCAAGAATGGCAAAAATGAAATACAAAAAAGTGCTAAAATGGGGAAAAAGCTCACCCTTGAAGTCCAACTTCGAAACCAGCAACCTCGGGGGCCAAAAACCAACTTTCAGAGCACAAATAGCACTCCTAAAAGAACTTCAGCTAAAAGGTGGTGGTGTGTCTGTATGTGTTATAGTGCAAAAGTGCAAGAAAATGGCACAAAACTAACAACAATATAGAGAGAGAGTAAGAAATATAGAGAGAGAAAGCTATATCTCTTCTAAAATGGCTGAACCTCTGCTAAGGAGAGAGGGCCTCTCCTTATATAGAGGGAAAACAATGCAAAGCTTCTTCAAGAAGCTTGAAGAGAATCATCCCTCCGTACACGTGTATGGAGGGGAGATGAAAGGATTCCAGCTGGCTCAAAAGATCTGGAGTGAAACCAACTGAGACAGGGGGTCTGCCGGCCATCAGTGGTGGCCAACAGTGGCTCATTGATGGCCGGCAGGCATTATCAATGGCCGGCAACAACAAAGACATGGCCAGCAGTGCCAGACCATGGCCGGCAGTGCACCAACAAAAGCATTCTGAAAGAACCAAGTCATGGCCCAAGAATGGGGCAGAAAGGGTACAGGGTTTGGAAAGCTCAAACCTATGACGTTCCGCCACGAAAGTCGAATACTCGACGAGCAATCGAGCTAGTGGCTGGATGTACCTGCAAGCACAACCGAGTCTTGAGGACGATAAAAAATGGGGTGTCTATAGTTGTCCCTCTTTGACAGAACTCGAAAGTCACAAAGTGACGGGAGTGAGTGTCAAAGTCCAGAGACGACCCAATTTTGACAAGGCCGAAGACTCAGGCAAACACTCAATATGAGCATGCAGAGATGCGCCTGGAGGCTGGGGCAAAATGTAAATGATATGCATGATGCAAAGGCATAACTTATGATTATGCAAAGAGAGCTGTAATGGAGCAATTATATACAATAAATGCAATAGTTTTAAGCAAGTGGATAACAGTCCTACATATTCCAACAAGAAGGATGGAAGAAAATTATGCAATTCTCACCACGTCTCACGCAGAGTGAATACAATACCATCCGGTTCGTCTGGTCGCGTCAGCTTCAAATGAACCGTATATACAACATCGTACCTGTAAAAGAAAGAGACTCAACAGGTACAATATCGTTAGAAACATGCCTAGCAATGCAAGTGAAAAGTGCGTAACAACGCAAGTGAAGGGGTGCAAGACAATGCAATCCTAAGGGTGCGAGACAACGCATGTATAACAGTGCAAAGAAAATATGCATAATAGCGCAAGATAGAGACATATGCGTAACAGTGCAAATAAGACATGCGTAACAGCGCAAGTAAAACAAGTAAGACTTGCGTAACAGCGCAAGTAAAACAAATAAAACATGCGCGACAGCGCAAGTTAAAACATGCGTAACAGTGCAAGTAAAACAAGTAAGACATGCGTAACAGCTCAAGTGAGACATGCGTAACAGCGCAGGTTAAAACATGCATAACAGCGCAAGTAGATGAAGTGCGGAAGGGATGCAAGCATGACAACACAATGCAATGTATTGACAAGTAGAAGGAAGGTGCGCAAGACAATGCAAATGATATGCAATGTATTTGAGATGATCAAACCATAAGCAGTACAAAACCACACAAATATCATAAAGGGATGGAGATGCAACGTCAGACTACTTTTAACACAGAAAAGGCAGTGGGCACGAGCCGAACGACGCCTAACACAGGCTAAGTGCCTACATCCTCAGTACTGGCCTCAACCCAGCATGGATGCTTACTCATAACAGAACCGTGTTTTAATGTGAAAAGGGTGCGAGCACATGCAAAACTATGTGTTTCGCAGAGAGACCACAAAGTACAAGTAATTGGGCGGTATGATACAAGTGGGGAATGATTTGCTGAGGAAAGATCGTGATCCTACACGCTAAATGCAACAAACTAAAATATGATGCAATGGATGCAATGGATGAAGTGAAAACGGCACGCGGCCAAACCACATTTTGCCTAGAAAAGGCACAGACACAAAACAAACTACGTCTAACATAGAAATGGTGCCGTTACCCTCAAACAATAGACGCGTACACATAATCTCATAACCATGCTTTAACGTGAAAAGTATGGGCACATGCCAGACTAAGCTTAACATGGAAAGGATGCAAGCGATACAATGGATATGCAGTGAATGCATGTGATAAATGCTATGTACAATGCAATAGACATACTAGATGATGTAGTAGTTAGGAAGTGAAGGTACCTTATAGGGTCAATTGGCAATGACCTACCTCAGCAATGTCCTACCTCATGTTGATGTGGGAATCTTCCCCTTCTTCTCGGTTCAACCACAAGTACTACTTTTCTCCCTGGCTATGGTCGTAGCTTTCCCTATTCTCCAACAGGGTGACAGACTAGGTTGGTTCAGTATCCAGAATTGAGGCGCATACCCACTATCTCAACCTATGGGGCTTCCATACAGATTTCAAGCCGAGGATACACCCCTGGGTATTTAAACCAGACTTTAGTCTCGGAAATCCCGAACTTTTGCGTTCTAGACATTGGCCATTCGAACTCTAGTTTCCATCGTCTCAGTTGATCTCTTAGGAACTCACAACAAACACAGGTAGGTGGCTATACCAGACCACCGGAAGTCGTTCAGGCATGACAAACACCAAAGGAATTGCACCTTTAGAGGATTTAAGGTCTCCTAGACCAGATGCAATAAATAAACAAAGCGGCGCTTCAGAAAGCATCTCACGGGGTGAGTGGCGACAAACCACTCTACTCTGACGGGGATCTCCTCTCATGTTCTTCGAAATCTTACCTTCAACTCACAGTATAAAGGTCCTGAAATGCTGACAAGGAGCAACATCTGCTGGGGAAGCCACGGATGCCGCTTTTCTTCCTGATCATACTCATAACTTTCCTTCATTGCAAAGCCAAGGTAGCTTTGACGGGGAATGGTACTCAAGGAAAGCACATCTGATTGCCATTCTAGCATTGAAATGGTCAACACAGTATTTGATTCACTTTGAACACACACTTCGTACAACACAATGCTCATTCTGAACACACAGCCCATAACACAATACTCTGTTTCTCTGAACACACAGCCCATTTTGAACACTGCTCATTCTGAACACACAGCCCATTCTGAATACTGCTCATTCTGAACACATAGCCTATAACACAGTACTCTATTTATTTGGCATACAACTCATATTAGCACATTGCTCACTCTACACACGCAGCTCATAACACAGTACTCTGTTTCTCGGAACACACAGCCCATTCTGAACACTGCTCATTCTGAACACACAGCCCATTCTGAATACTGCTCATTCTGAACACACAGCCCATAACACAGTACTCTGTTTATTCGGCATACAACTCATATTAGCACACTGCTCACTCTGAACACACAGCTCATAACACAGTGCTCGGTTCATTTTGAACACACGGGATGGAAAGACGGAACTTGTAGGAGTCGAAACAAACTCAGATGCTTTGAATTTCCCTCTCTTCTTTTCCTTTGTAGCTCAGAACCCATATAGCTTCAGATAGGTCTTGATTTTACTGTTCTGACATGACCTGGGTTGAACCCTGCAATTTTATGAAAGAAAAAAAATCCTGTTTTGTACAAATGTGGAGAATGGCACAGCACTCCGAGCACAAAACGATTTTTTTCAAATTGAGAAATGAGTTCTCGACCGGGTATTGAGCCTATGACTGAACACAGTGCACCACGACTCAACAAAGGAAAACAAAAGGTAAACAACCTAAAACACATCAAGAAGCACTCGAAACGACTCAAAACAAGAATCGAGACAAAACAAGAGACACGACACTCAGACGTATTACAAAGGCGAGAGACCTCTCAGTTCACGAGGAGCCATTTTCTTCGGGCATTGTTTCCCACCCTTTTCTCATTTGTGATTCTCACATCACTCGGCGCTCAGGCTCTGTTTTTCTGAAAAATCACTTTTCTTACTTTTTCTCTCATCGCACATCTCTCTATTCTTCAATCTCTCATTTTTAATCCCTTCCTTGGGTGGTTGATGGATGAACAAGAAGTTGCGGGCTCTTGTCCCCAGCATTCTGCTAGATTCTCTTTCTTATGCTCACAACAGTGAGCTTCTTCCGCAGAGGGGTTGTGGTGAGACTGGATGTGCAGCAGATCAGCAACCGACATCGGTTGACGATGTTCTGCTGGGGAGTTTGGACGTGATCAGATGTGTCCTGATAAGGGAGTGAAATATCTTGATCCATTCCAAATTCGTGCTTCGCACTTGATTTGATACCTCGCTGCTTGGAGGATGAGAGAGCTTTCAGCCCTTTGTTGTTAGCTTCAGTTGTGCCCTTTTTTGGCAGGTAAAGTGCCCTTCCTGGCAAATATGTTGACAATGGGGAAAAGACAGAACACCTGACTCAACTATGCCCCTAGTTCATCATTTTGACCATTTTTTTGTTTTGGTTTCTGCTAAAACAATTTTGACCAGCATGAGAGTTAGATTAACATGCTTGTTCGATTTTCTGATTTAAAATCATGCAAATTAGGCTATGAGCACTGAAAATTTTCCTTTTTTGGGTCCAAGAAATAGTCCAGTTTTGGAAAAATGGCATAATTTTCGAGAGAATTAGTCAACCTCAGTAAAAATTCTCAAAAACTATTTTTGCAAACGGCCACTGCTTAACGAGCATGGAACCTACTCTTGAGATGCACAACCTCAGATCCAAAACAATGGAAAATTGCCCCTTGTGTAAATGGCACTGCATAGCAACGGAAAGTTGCCCCTTGTTTGAATAGTACCGCAGCACACTGTATGGCAACGAAAAGTTGCCCCTTGTTTGAATAGCACCGCAACACATTGTAATCAATCCTTATAATGAAGGTCACAACCGAACTCTCGGATATAGAGAAAACAAAGATGATCAAAACCATTGCATGGACACAATCAGTTTGAAAGTGTTTGTGGCTGGACTTCTGAATGAAGTTGCCTACGTATCCCAAACATGGGAATCAAGCCTTACGTAGTTCAGGTTTAAGGTACACTCGTGTATTAACCCTCACCTTTTTACGCTCTAACTTTTGCCAAGGCCGCCCTTCTGGGTTTTCAACCTTGTGAGCTTTGTTTCTCTTCTTTTCAATTCTTTTCTTTTGTTTTCTTTTGCTCCTTTTTTTTCTTTTTTGTTCTTTTTCTTGCTCTAACTTTTGCCTGGGTCGCCCTTCTGGGTTTTCGGCCTAACGAGTCTCTCAAGGGTAAAAGTGTAGCTTGTCCATGTCAAATGGTTTGAGATCTCGAAGCCATCTGAATCCAGGAGAATGGCTGCTGTTCGCTGATGATGTAGAAGTCCATCCAATGGGGGCTGAATTTGCCCCTAGTGTTTTGGATAGGAACTCAGTTGTCCTTCAGCAATTCTTTCTTCTTTCCTCCCTTTTGGGATTCGGCATTCTTGCCGATCTTTGTTAGCTTGAGAAAAGTCCCAACTTTTCGCTCTCCGAGCACATTTGACATTCTTCTGCCCTTAGTTTGAGGGGTGCTTCTGATCTAGCTTTACAAGCTTCTTTTGACGACGTCTGACCTTCTTGATCTGACTTTCTTGTCCCTAGTTCGAGGGCTACTTCAAATCTGGCCACACAGGCCTCACATTGTGGTTAACCGTTGAACATTTAGAATCCAAGTTCAAGGTTTGGAAGCAAAGGGGTTGAGTCCCGAGGCTGAGAGCGATCCTAGGCTGCACAATCTCAAGAGCGATTCCACACCGGTCTTCGTAGGACCGCGCAAGACATTTTTTGAAATCTTTTAAGAAAGTGACAAATCGCTCACGTTGAAGACAATGTAGAACCAATCTGGATCAAGCCAAGACCCTTCTCAGTACTCACATTAACAAGCATGATCTCATTCATTAAGGGCTTAGCACGCCTCTCTTCCTCTCAATTTTGATCAAATTTTTGCAAATCCTGAGGAATTCCTTCCTCTTCATTTTCATCACAGTGTTCAAAAAGTTTTGAAAAGCTTAGGTCAATGCAATGATTTAAAGGCGTAGAAAAGCAGGTGAAAAGCACTGCCGTTTCATTCAAGTTCCTGGCACAACTGGCTCAAGGCAGAAGCAAGCACAAAAGCATGAAAAACCACTACTGTTTCATTCAGATCTTCTGGTGTAATTGGCCCCCCAGCAGAAACAGACTCAAAAGAAAGCAAAAAGACAAACACAAAACAAGCAAGTGATGTCCGAGGTAACACTCCCGGAATCACCCGACTCATATACAACAGGACTGACTCGATACAATAAGACAGACCCCAAACAAAAAGACTGACTCAAAACAAAGAAATAGACTCAAAATAACACAATAGAACTGACTCAACACCCAAGTCAGAAACTACAAAAACCAGCATTCGCAAATGCTCAAAATAATGCGTGCCACACGCCACATCTGAAGTAAACTGGGCACCGCCCGCAGGTGGTTCATTCCCTGATCACATCACATTATCCTCCAGATTCACTGATCCAGTGACGATGGACTTTGCTGAGCTTGGTAGGAGGACAACCCCGTTGTCAAGCAAATCCTGTACCTCGTGGCGAAGACGGAAGCAATTGTCAGTGGTATGACCAGTTTGTTGATGGTACGCATGGCACTGGGTAGCGTCATGGCTAGGTGGAAGACGACTAGGGAGAGGTCGAGGCTCGAGGGGTTTAAGATGCCCCTTTTCAGCAAGGATCTGAAGCGCCTTGGACAAAGGCATGTAGAGGGCATGAAAGACTCTGTGACCTTGGGGCAGATACTTCAAGTTTTGTGCATTTTTACTGGATGCACTAGCAAAAGGATTGGCAGGTACAGGCTTGGCTTGCTGAGTTTTCCTAGGTGCAGAATTAGGGTTGGAGGGAACGGTTCCGGCATGATGACCATTCTCTCTATTTTTCCCTTGGCTTGAACTGCCCTCGGTCAGAGTGGGGAAAGCGTCGTTCATAGTTTTTGCAACAACCGTGAGCACTTGTTGTTTGCTCAGTCCCCTGGCTTTCAAAGCCTCAACAGCCTACGGAAGTTGTTCGTAAGGATTAGTGTCTACCCCCATCTTGTTCTTTCCACTAGCCTCAGCTTGGTTGAAGGTTTGGGTTGCTACATCAGAGCAGAACCCGGTTGTTGTTGACATGCCATTGCCTATACTTAGGATGGGTTCAGGTTGGCTAAGTTCAATTACAATTCGCTCCAAGAGTGGGGGTTCTTCTGGCATGAAATTTCCGGCATACGATGTGGTCGATGGCGGAGCAGACATTCCGTAGGCTAGATTAGCCACAGTCCTCTGAAGATCACCGATCATTCCCATTAGCTCAAAAGTGGTGGGCTCATGGGTTTGAAATAATTGGGGTTCCCAGACTGGATGCGCCGCAGGCGACCTAGGCGGGTGTGGTATGTCAACATCGGTCTCACCCTGCATGGTGATTCCTTGGTTTAGTGCCGTTGCCATGACCACAATTTCCTCTGAATTTTGTGTCATCACAAGTCTGCTAAACTGAATAGAGGTGATGTGACTGGTGGCTGATGGATCTGATGAATCGACGAGCCTTCACTGGCCCTTTTCTGTCTTGACTTAGCGAAGGAGAACACTGGTTGCCCTAAAGCGAATCTCTGAACTGAAAGAGAAAACAGGTAGCATCTCAACCCAATTTCACCAGAACAGACAAAAGCATAGCCGAATAACTGTATTCGTCCACTGATCACTGTTCCCCAAATTACTGCCCCAAAACTGAATCTGATACCCGCATATATAACTGATTCTCAAAATACAGATGCCTGTAGGCCTTATACTCAGACTTGCAAACTGATATGCGCATTCCCTGTAGAGGCCAACTCTAAAAGCACATAATCAAGCAAATGAGAGCCAAAACACCCCTATGTTGGGATAGGGTTTCCCTGTCCTATTTTGTCAGGAGCTAGGGTTTCACTACGCACACAGCGGTTTCAAACAACCTACAATCGGGTAATCAACCTGTCCTAGTTTGGAATAGTCAGTATGGATTCTGATATGCACTAGGTCAAATGGTCAAAAAGGGTGCCCTGGTAAAAACTGGGGTTTGTGTTCCCGTCGTGGCAGAGCCCGCAATCGGTCAGCCTTATGGCACACTTCTCAAAGCAAGCCTCCGACAAACCGTTCAGGAATAGCATATGGCAAACACGGTGTTCTAGGCGCACCAATGCAAATGCAATGCAAAGAGACAGATAAGTGTAATCAAAACAAGATATCATGAGTTCGAATCAAGTTCTCTAATTCCCCAACAAAGTCGCTAAAAACTGTAGACGCGCCCTCAGGCTTCATGCTACAGGTCGGACTCAAATGTCACGGTTTTGAATCTAGTCTCGCAAAGTGCAATGCAAGATCAATAAATCACCAAAGAGTTCGAATCCGGCAAATCGTTTTGGAAAACTGATTTTTGTAAAGAAGTGCCAAATATAGACTGCTTTGCCAGATACATAGTCACCACCTAAATATTTTATTTTTTGGGGAAATTTAGGAAACCTTGACTCGTTGCCTAAGGCCACGTGTTCGTCATCACCAAAGTTGCCTCAGCTCGGGAACTTGGGTACGGATTGGGAAGGTCATCTCTGAGCACCCCCGCTCGCCCGATCAAAGATCGGCCTGTACTAAACATGATATTTTATTTTCGAAAACACATGTGCTCTTATTCCGATTAATTAGCTAATCTTACTATGTGATGCGCACAACACACAAGTATAGACTAGATCGCCTAATTTGGAACAAAACATTGCATATTCGTTTGTTTGAAAACAGTTTGAAGTTTGCTACTCGTAAGTAGGCTAAATCGAGGATTTCAATGAATTGTTCCAATTCAAGTAACCCAACCTTCACCCACAGGCATTCAGGTAGTTATATCAAGTAAGCAAATAGCCTCATGGCAAGCGTGCTTTCATGGCAATCAATAACACACATGCAGGGATGCTAAAGCATAAACACTTGCAATGCACTCCGAGCCAAAACAGAAACTAGTTAGTAATCAATGCATGATCCTAGTTCATGTTAAGATGGCTAATGCAACACATGCGAAATGCAACTAGAAATAGGCTCGGCTATTCTAAAGATGGCATATGATATACGATAATTGATGCATGTATTCAACTTAGAATTGAAATACGATGCAGTTAGTATGATGCGCCGAGCACGGTGCATGCAATGTAGATTAATGATGCAAACATGCAAGCATAAGTATGCTAATTGAAAATGACCCTAAACTAACCATCAAAAGCAGGTAAGTAAAAGGGAGAAAGACGTGGAGTTGGAAGACATGCACACACGCACGCACACTTATTACAAAATTCGCCCTCTCGACTGTGGGTCCGAATAAATAATACATGCCAACTAATTAACTAACTAACAAGCTAATTAATTATTACATAACCAAATGAATAACTAGCTACAACTAATTATACAACACTTAATTAATTAACACATTAACTAATTAAATTACAAAATCAAATGCTAGCTAACAAGTAAGCAATTAAAATGTGTAAACTAGGCTGCCTCAGCTCTGCCTTGAACAAGGAAGGATGCATGCTCTTGATTCCCGTCCTGAAAAGCTCTCCGGTTGCTCTCAAGAGGCTCTGTCTGCAGGGTGTCCTTGAGACCTTGCTGCTGGAACTTACCAAAAACATGCTGGGGAGTGCATCAGTGGCATGCCGACCATGGATAGATGCTGCCGACCATCTGCCGGCCAAGGATGGTACACTGCCGGCCAAGGATGAGGAGGTGTCGGCCATTTGTAGAGCACTGCCGGCCACTGATGTGCTGGGACACCAAGCTGCAGCAGAGCACAAAACAGAGAAAATGGAGGGCCTCCCAAGGGTATGTATGCACTATGCCACCCCATATCACCTCGAAACATCAAGAGAGAGGCATGATCGGATCCAAGACCATCAATCACGCATCCCGATGCATGATGGCCAAAGATCCAACTTGTGCATTTCAATATAAAATGAATGCACAAAAACACATAAATGCCTAGAACTCTATCATGCATTGTGAAGAGCGTCGGTGACCGAGAATTGAGACACGTTTCATCACTTGAAGTATGAAACGTCCCTCGTTTCTCGTGCTTGGATTAACACTTAATCCAAACAACAATGCAACACAAGCATAGCAAACATGCAATGCAACTATATGGCGTACTCAATGCTCAATGCTAAGAACTAGATGGCATGCTCAAAGCCAGGCGATCATAAGGTTCTAAGTACAATGTAATGCATGCATGTACAATGCAATGCAACAAGGGTCACAACATGGCATGCAACAAGTATCCAACTATGTACCAATGCATGCAACAACATGTGATATAACAAGCATGCAACAACATGCGAAATGGATAAGCATGTAACAACATGCAAACATGCAAGCATGCAACAACATACAAGGTAACAAGCATGCGACAACATGCAAAAGATGAACTTAAACCAAAGTGGGCAGACCTCAGCCATGCCCAAATCAGTGGCCAAAATGATGAATTGATGACACAAAATGCAAGACAAGCATGCATGCCAATTGGCCCAAGAATTAAGGCATAAAGAGGACAACTCTCAAGCACACTTAAAGAGTGACGAGCATGGAAGTATGACAATACTACATGCTCTAAAATGATGTTAGGAATGATGCCAAATCACACACATAACACAAGCATGGCATGCATGAAGCTCATAAGCTAAAAACTAGCAAAGGGGCTTAAGCCATGGCCATACAAAGCAAGCCCCGAAGGGCCAAGGGGACTTAAAACAGTCCCAAGGTAGGTCCAAACAAGACAAAAAACAAGCTTGAAGCTAGCCAACACAAGCTAGAACACAAGTCCGAAAGGCATGAAGCATGCAAGGCTACAAGAGGGGTAATACACTACACCTATTAAAACCAAACATGGCATGACAGGGACAACATGAAACAGAGTTACATCATGGTATAACAAGACCAAAAATGCACTGATATGATGAGCCAAAGGCTTAGGCTTAGTGGCATGTACAAAAGTTCATTCTTGAGGCATAAAGCACAAACTCTTCAAGGCATTCAAAGCATGTCAGATGCAAGTGTATGACCACATTTCATGGACTGAAATAACATTTGAAATGATGGCAAAGCATGCAAACATCACATGTATGGCATGGTAGGGGCCTCAAAACCCAAGGCTAGTCAAAGCATTTACACTATAGCTATACAAAACATGAGTGATATGGCCATGGAAGCCCAAAAAAGTCCTAGGACAGCCCAAAATAGGAATAAAATCATGCTAGAGCAAAGCCAAAATATGCTAAGATGATGAGTCAAAACATCATGCATATAAAGCTAGTAAGCAAGATTTGTTCTACAAGTACATGGAGCATGCAAAGGATGACCAAACCAACTATGGAAAGAGTTATGTCATGGAAAAACATCACCAAAAACATGCTGGAATGGAGTCAACATAAGCTAGGATGACATGCTAAAGCAAGAAGCATATAAAGCTAGTTTATGAGATTTACACTACGAGTGTATCATACATGCATGGAGTGAGAAAACTAATCCAAAAAAGATCTAAGGCGTGGTAAAACATCACCAAAAACCTACTGAAATGGAGCCAACACATGGAAGAAAGACATGCTATTTTGATGAGCCACAAATGGGATTACACTACACATGTAAGAAGCATGCAAAATATGACCGAACCAACCATGGATAGACTTAAGGCAGGTCCTAAAAGCCACAAAAAAGGGCCTGAACCAAGCCTCAAAAATACGGAGGGGCATGGTCCTTTGGAAGGCCAAAAACTCAAGCAAATAAAAACAAGAAGAGAGGGGGCCACCCCCTCTGATTTGAGACCTCAAAACCACATGCCTACCACTAAAAATCCACTGGATTTTAGTGGTTAAAAGGGAAAACTAAGGCTAGCTCAAAGGCCTTAAGGCATGGCTCAAAACAAGGCCAAACAAGGCAAACAAGAGAGTTGAAGACCCTCAACAACACAAAGACCTTAAACAACTACCAAAAGCACTTAAATACAAGACTTTTTTTAGTTAAAAGCAAGGCCTAAAACAATATGCAAGAATGGCCAAAATGAGATACAAAAAAGTGCTGAAATGTTGAAAAAGCTCACCCTTGAAGTCTAACTTCAAAACCCGCAACCTCAGGGGTCAAAAACCAACTTTCAGAGCACAGGTAGCACTCCTAAAAGAACTTCAGCCCAAAGGTGGTGGTGTGTCTCTTTGTGTTGTAGTGCAAAAGTGCAAGAAAAAGGCCCAAAACTAACAACAATATAGAGAGAGAGTAAGAAATATAGAGAGAGAAAGCTATATCTCTTCTAAAATGGCTGAACCTCTACTAAGGAGAGAGGGCCTTTTCTTATATAGAGGGAAAACAATGCAAAGCTTCTTCAAGAAGCTTGGCAAGAGCATCATCGCTCCATACACGTGTATGGACGAGAGATGAAAGGATTCCAGCTGGCTCAAAAGATCTGGAGTGAAACCAGCTGAGAAAGGGGTCTGCCGGCCATCAGTGGTGGCCGGCAGTGGATCAATTATAGCCGGCAGGCATCATCAATGGCCGGCAGCAACAAAGGCATGGCCGGCAGTGCCAGACCATGGCCGGCAGTGCACCAATAAAAGCATTCTGAAAGGACCAAGTCATGGCCCAAGAATGGGACAGAAATGATACAGGGTTTGGAAAGCTCAAACCTATGACGTTCCGCCACGAAAGTCGAATACCCGACTAGCAATTGAGCTAGTGGCTGGATGTACCTACAAGCACAACTGAGTCTTGAGGACGGTCAAAAATGGGGTGTCTACAATCGGCATGTTCAAAGGCAGGAGCTGTGCTTCAACACAACTCATGGAGAAAGGACGAAAAGGGCTCACAACAAAGCTGAGATCAGTGCGCCGAAAAGACTGAAGTCAGGAGATAGCCGAGCTCCTGGCCGGACCAAAGAGGACTTGAGATATTACCTCAAGAGGAAGCAAGAGCATGCCGAGGTAACTGCCCCTGTTAAACCGAGAACACCATTCTTAGTAGAGTTAGACAAAGTTGAGGCCCCGAAGAGATTCAGTATGCCAAGGTTCTAGACATACGATGGGAAGTCGGACCCCAACTTTCACGTCAGATTATACCTGAACTCGATGGCATTGTACACTGGAAACGAGCCGTTGCTCTGCAAAGTGTTCCCCTCATCATTCGGGGAGATTGCATCGGATTGGTTTCACAAATTGCCGAAAGGAAGTGTGAAAACCTGGGAAGGCCTGGCCGAGATGTTTGTGGCCAGGTTCGTGACAAACAAACTACAGCCCTTGAGGGTAGACGCCCTAATGGCTCTGAAGATTGGCGAGGACGAAAGCCTGAGGGCCTACGCCAAAAGGTATTACGAAGTGTTTAATAGAATACCAGAATGTAACCAAGAGGTGGCCGTCGTGTCATTTAAAAATGGCTTGAAAGATAGCTGCCTACTCTGAAAATCACTGGAAAAGACATTGCCAAAAAGCATGGAGGAGCTCATGGCCAGAATCGAGAAATATGCCAGAGCCGAGGAGGACACGCCAAGAACCACGGCGATAAAGCAAGAAAAAGGAAACAGTTCGCCGAAGCGAGGCCGAGGTAACAACGGATCCAACAAGCAGGAGATAGGACTAAGGGCTGCACAGGCAGTCACAACTGTGTTCCAAATTCCCATTCACAAAGTCCTGGATAAAATCCAAACCCAACCCTATTTCAGAGCACCAGCAAGGGTACCAGGAGAGTTTATGGGACGAAGCCTTGGTAAGCAGTTGATGGTGCTCTGAAATAGGGTTGGCTCTGAAATAGAGTTTATGGGACGAAGCCTCAATTCCCCCAGTATAGCAGCCGCAGGCAGCCGGGCCTCGGGTAATTAATGTAATTCACTCGAATGTCAACGAAAACGAAATACGAGGGGAGACCCAGAAGGTGAGGCATTTGCAACATGTGTACCAACTAAGGGAGAAAAGACCTCGGGCCGAGGAATACCAGGGACCAGTAGTGTCCTTTACTGGAGCCGACCTGGAGATGGTCCAACATCCGCATAACGATGCCTTGGTAGTATCCCTCCAAGTTGGGGAGTGCCAAGTGAAGCGCATCCTCATTGACCAAGGTAGCTCTCGTGACATCATGCATGTCAGATGCTACAAGGAGTTGGGCCTTCACCCAGACGATATGGAACAATCTAATGGCCCAATGGTCGGGTTTAATGGAACGCCAACGTGGCCACTGGGAGCAGTAAGCTTAGATGTGTAGGCTAGCACGAAGAAGATAAAGGCGGAGTTCACCGTAATCGACACACCCTCCCCTTACAATATTATCTTGGGAAGGCCATGGTTGCATGCAATGGGGGCTGTTCCCTCAACATTGCATCAACTATTGCGGTTTACAATAGAGCATGGGATAGAGGAGGTCAGAGGAGATCAGTTGCAGGCAAAGAATTGCTCCATGGCAGCAATGAAATCCATCTGCAGCATACGAGAACCAGAGAAGGTAGAGATCGAAGACGAGGATGTGGAGGTCCTAGAGAATGTCGGCAAGGAGCCAGTCGAGAAGAGTGAAGAAGCATTGAAGAAAATCCTCGTCCAGGAGGGGGATGAAGAACGCTTCTTTTTTCTCGGCTCGGGCTTAGCCGAAGAAGAGGAAAAAGAATTGGAAGCTTTCTTCAGAGCAAATATTGAAGTGTTTGCCTGGACGCCTTACGAAATGCCTGGCATTGACCCCGAGGTCACTTGCCATAAGTTGAACGTTGACAGGTCGGCCAAACCTGTAATCCAACGAGCAAGAAGACCGACGTTGATGCACGTCGAAGTAGTGGAAGAGGAAGTAGACAGACTTCTGGAGGCCAGGGCCATTCGAGAGGTAAACTACCCGACATGGCTATCAAATACAGTGGTGGTGAAGAAAAAGAATGGTAAATGGAGGGTCTGCATGGACTTTACCAGCCTGAACAAGGCCTGTCCCAAAGACAGTTTTCCTCTACCCAAGATCGACCAACTGGTAGACGCCACTTCAGGGAATGGAAGGATGAGTTTCTTGGATGCCTACAGGGGGTACCATCAGATAGCCATGTACCCCCCAGACGAAGAGAAGACTGTGTTTATCACCCCAAAAGGGCTGTATTGCTACAGAGTGATGCCATTTGGGTTGAAAAACACAGGAACAACTTACCAAAGATTGGTAACCAAGATGTTCAAACACCTAATTGGCGGAACGGTGGAAGTTTACATCGATGACATGGTCGTGAAGACCAAGGAACCTGAAGGTCATTTGGCCAACCTGAAAGCAGTCTTTGACATCCTTAAAACATATTGGCTCTGACTCAATGCATTGAAGTGTGCATTTGGAGTTGGATCTGGTAAGTTTTTGGGATACCTGGTAACCATAAGGGGAATTGAGGCTAGCCCAGATCAGATTAAGGCCATCCTTGAGTTGAAGAGCCCAACATCGGCAAAACAGGTGCAGATGCTGACTGGAAGGGCTGCAGCCCTAAACAGGTTCATAAGCAGGAGCTCTAACAAATGTAAACACTTCTTCAACTTAGTGAAGAAGGCCACAGACTTCTTATGGACAGAGGAGTGCGAAGTTGCCCTGGCCGACTTAAAGAAGTATTTGACCACGGCTCCGGTTCTCTCAAATCCAGAACCCGGAGAGGAGCTGTTTTTGTACTTAGCAGTTTCAGAGCACACAGTAAGCGCAGTGGTAATCCGAGAAGAAAAAAGGAGAGCAAAGGGCTGTTTACTATGTAAGCAAAACCCTGGCTGATGCAGAAACCAGGTATCTACCCCTAGAGAAATTGACACTGGCTTTAGTAATGGCTTCAAAGTAGCTGAACCATTACTTTCAAGCCCACAAAATGGTAGTGCTAACAGAATACCCTTTGAAGTCCCTGTTGCAGCAAGGAGATCTGACAGACAGAATAGCCAGATGAGCAGTGGCCTTGGGGCAGTATGACCTGGAATATAAACCCAGAGCAGCGATCAAAGGCCAAGTCTTGGCCGACTTCATGCCCGAGTTCACTCCAGGAGCCATCGCACATCGGGCTCCGTTGAGCCGAGGTGAACGATGTTCGAGCAAGCAAGGAGAAGCCCAACCGAGGGCAACGAAACAAAGGAAGGAAGAAAAACTCAGACCCTGCAGCATTTACATCAGTGACTCCTTTCGACTGTTTGTTGATGGGAGTTCAAACCGACAAGGAGCAGGGGCATGAGTAGTACGGATATCTCTAGATGGGTAGATACTAGAACAATCGATTCTTTTGGGGTTCAAGGCCTCAAACAATGAAGCAGAGTATAAAGCACTCATTGCAGGACTGAAATTGGCAGTGGCAGTAGAAGCAGATGAGGTAATAGTCTTTTGTGACTCCCAGCTTATAGTCAACCAGACAACGGGCGAGTTTGCAGCCCGAGATGAAAGGATGTCGGCCTACGCAAAAGAGGTCAACAGGTTGGTGGCCTTGTTTCAGAACTGCCGACTACACCAGGTTAGCCGAGATGATAACAGTCACGCTGATGCACTGGCTACAACCTGGAAAAGCAAGGACGATAATGGTTGACTACTTGTCGGGCCCAAGCATTGAACCACTGACCGCAGAACGTAAAGCAATGTGTGTGGACATGGGACCAAGCTGGATAGATGCAATAGTAGCATTCCTAAAAGAAGAAAGACTGCCAGATGATCACAAAGAGGCACACAAAATCATATTGAAGTCGGCAAGATTTAGTTTGACAGCAGAGGGACATCACTACAGAAGATCCTTCACTAGACCCCTTTTAAGGTGTGTACATCCCTCACAAATTGAAGATTTTTTATATGAAATACATGAAGGAATATGTGGAAGCCACGCTGGGGGCAGATCACTTGCTCATAGGGCCATTACCCAAGGATATTGGTGGCCCTACATGCAGAAAGATGCAGAAGCCTATGTCAAGAAGTGTGAAAAGTGCCAAAGGTTTGCACCTCTGATACACCAACCAGCAGTAGACCTAAACCAGTATCCAGTCCTTGGCCGTTTGCCCAATGGGGCATAGATCTTGTTGGAAAACTGCCCCAAGCAACTAGGCAAAGGAAGTACCTGCTGGTAGCAACAGATTACTTTACGAAATGGATAGAAGCTGAACCCCTTGCCTAGATCCGAGACGTGGATGTGAAGAAATTCATATGGAAAAACATCATCACCAGATTTGGGATTCCAAGAGCAATAGTTGCTGACAAATGGAACACAGTTTGACATTAAGCTAATCAAGAGCTTATGTGCAAAGTTCAAAATCAAGAATTACTTTTCAACCCCAAGCTTTCCCCAAAGCAATGGACAAGCAGAAGCATCCAACAAAGTTATCCTGGATGGGATAAAGAAGAGGCTGCAGGTAGCAAAAGGAAAGTGGGTGGATGAGTTGCCCAGTGTACTCTGGGCATATCGGACTACGCCGAGAAGATCAATAGGGGAGTCCCCCTTTGCCAAGGCTTATGGCACAGAAGCTATCATTCCGTTGGAGGTCGGCATCCCAGGGATCAGAACCCAGAGAGTAGAGAACAGGACTAGTGATGTACTCTTAGCCCGAGATCTGGATCTTCTAGAAGAAAGAAGGGAGAAAGCTGCAATTCAGCTCGCAGCATACCAGCAGCAGCTTGCCAGAGCTTATAATAAAAAGGTCAACCCAAGGGAGTTTCAAATCGGTGACCTCGTCCTGAGTAAAGTCGTTGGCAACAAGAAGGATCCCAGAGAGGGCAAACTTGGCCCAAATTGGGAGGGGCCCTATAGAATCATCTCGGTATTAGGCAACGGGGCATATCAGCTTGAAGATAACGAGGGCAAAGAGTTGCCAAGGCCCTGGAATGCTTGCAATCTGAAATTTTTTTATCATTAGAGTTTCTTGTTCTTTTTGTTATTTGCCGAAGTAATAAATAAAGTTTTAGCTTGATTTTTCTACACTTATGATTGATAAAGATACTTGACTTCTGGAATACATGCATAATGAGAACCCAAGTGCAACTTAAGTTCACATTAGGGGGCAAAGTGTCGGAAAATGGTTCCTGGAAAGATAGAATATACAAGCTAAAATTAGTCTAACACTTGTTGAAATTTGTGAAAAATTTACAAGTCAAAGTTAGCCGAGATAATGTTTAACACTTGTTGAAATTTGTGAAAAATTTACAAGTTGAAGTTAAACTATGGTTATGTCTAACACTTGTTGAAATTTGTGAAAAATTTACAAGTTGAAGTTAGCCGAGATAATGTTTAACACCTATTGAAATTTGTGAAAAATTTATAAGTTGAAGTTAGCCGAGATAATGTTTAACACTTGTTGAAATTTGTGAAAAATTTACAAGTTGAAGTTAAACTATGGTTATGTCTAATACTTGTTGAAATTTGTGAAAAATTTACAAGTTGAAGTTAGCCGAGATAATGTTTAACATTTGTTCAAATTTGTGAAAAATTTACAAGTTGAAGTTAAAATATGATAATGTTTGACACTTGTTGAAGTTTGTGAAAAATTTCCAAGTTAAATCCAAGGTTGTATTAAACTGAATACGCATGTACTTGCCGATGTAAACCGTTGGCGGGTATAGCCAAAAAACTACACAGCTAAGGTGTACATTGAAGATATGCAGAAATATTCTAAGTATGAGGGCCATACAAAAATAGTAAAGGAAAGACAAACATGCAAGCGTTCAAAACAAAGAAGTTGTATTTATAAGAAGGCACATCAGCCATATGAAAATCTTGCATTGTTTCAAAAGAAAGAAAAAAGAACATCAAATTAAGATTCTTCGACAACACCAGATGGTTGGGTTTGAAGTTCAGAAGACTGCTGGGAGGACATCTCGACAGCCTTCTCCGCAACAAGCTCGGCATCTATCTCTTGAAGGGTTTGATCGAGGCTCTTGTCAGCGAGAGACACATTCGATGATGCCTTCTTAGGAGCAGCATCCTTGGGAACCTCCTCACCCTCCTCATCTTGAGTCAAGTCCAGGACTTGCTCATTTTGAGTAGGGGACTTGGCCCCAGTAGCTTCCTTGGACTTCTTCACCAAAGCCTCATCCTCAGACTCAGAATCGTCGTCGGATTGGCTTGGAGTTGGGGGGAATGGAAGAGGAAGGACGTCGGCGTTCCTAAGGGGGGAGTCCTCGGGGACTTCGAGCTTTTTCAGCAAAGTCATCCAACCAAGGGTGAAACCCTTGTTGCATGCTTGCTTCACTTGTTTTTCGTAGTCCGTAGTGACATCGGCCACCCCTTTATTGTATCACTTCTGATCGGCAGCCTTGAGCTCAGCGTCCTTTGTGGCCAAGGCATCCTGTAGCTCTTTCTGGGCCTCAGCCATCTTTTCCTCGGCCTCTTTTCTTGGGTCTCAAGAACCTTCTTTATGGCATCAAAGCCTCTGACTTTTCCTCGGCCACGTCTTTGGCTTTGACAGCAACCTCGGCTTGATCTGCCAGAGTCTTCATTTTTTATTGCAAGCTTTTATTGGTCGTTTGCAGACTGGAGACATCCCTCCTCTTGTCGGCCAGCTCCTTTTGGTTCTCAAAGGCTTGCAGTGAGAAGGAATGAGCATGTTGGATGGCCTGAAAGTAAACAGAGCATAAGTTATTGGAAAATTTTTCTAAGTACAAAAAAGAAAGAAAGATACCAAGTGTGAAGACATACTTGAACAGAACGTTGGAGCATCAAGGTGAAGTTCTCATGCTAAGTCATCTCGGCGTTGCGGTCGAGATCCCCATGGAGGAGCAAGGCTGTATTAAGGGCAACACCGACGTTGATGTCGTTGGCACTATCCTCAACAAAGACTAGCTTGTCCTCCAAAGTAATAGGTGGAGCCCAGGGGGCACCAGCCTTCATGGAGCCCGACGCTGTGGCAAACTCTGACATCGGCCCCTTTGACCGAGTTGATTGGGAGGGATCGACCTCGGCGGGCCTCTTCTCAGGGGCGAAGGTACTCTTCTCGCTCGAAGCCAATTTTGAAATTGGCAAGGTGTCCTCAGTATCAATCTAGGTCACCGTTGCCTTTGGCTGAGCCTTCTTTGTCCTTTTTTTCAGTTTTGGCTGGGTTGGTGCTGGTTGGGCATCGATTGGGTCAGGGATATTAGCCAAAAGATCTTTAATGACTGCTTTCTGGCGACCCATCTCAGCAGCAAAAACTGCTCGGCGTCGTCGATGGTGTTGAGAAGGCGGTATCAGCTGTGGAGCCGAGGTAGATGGTTGTTCTGCTGGATCTGAGGTTGAACCCTGATTCGGCCGAGATGAAGAAGCTGTTGGTGGAGTTATGGCGGAATAAGGAGACTGACTCTTCTTCTTCTTCTTTGGAACGTCGGGAAGAACCGATTTATAGGTGGGAATGAAATTGAGTACCAAAGGGGCTCTCCGCTTGTGGACTGGCAGATCCAATAGTCTCCTCAAGCCTTTGCTGGGAAAGAAAGACTGGCGGAAGCCCTTTGGTGGCTGAGGAAGAGCGGCAAGAAAAATAGACATTAAAAACAAATGAAGTATTAAAGACTTTAAAACAAGCAAGTACAAACACTGGGCTCTTACTATTACCCTCTACAAAGACTGTACGAGGAAGAGGGTAGAGGTGGAGGTCCTCATCTGGAGCGAACTCCCAGTTCCCCGAGGTAATGAAGTAATCATCCCCAGCTCCCTTGTTGGAGTCTGGGAGGTCGGCAACGATTTTGTACTCTGTGGACCTCGGTTTAAGGTAGTAAACATAGCTTGTGTCCCTTTTAAGGCCACACATGGTGTAGCAGTATTGGATGTCGGCTAAGGTAACCCTAGCATTCTCTTGTTTGGCTAAGGCTATTATACCGTTTATGACTCAGTAGGAATTGATGGCAAGCTGCATTGGGTTCAACTTATAGTAATGGATTATCTCACGGAAAAGGATATTGAGAGGGAGCCGAAGTCCGCACTCGATAAAGGCTACAATAGGGAAGGGCATAGAATCAGTGGTGGGCATGATAGAGTCATCCTCCCTAGCCAACCGTAGATGAACGTCGGCAAGGATGTCAAATTCTCGCCTAAAGTGCTCTAGCTTGGTCGGGGTGTCTACTCTATGATTCCACATACCCATAATATCGGCTTAATTGGAGGAGTCAGATTTCAATGGGAGTGTTTTGAGGGGTTTTATGGACTCGGCTAGAGCCTGAAAATACACAGAATCTGCGGGGAATCGTTTCAGTTTTTCCTAAAATTCGTGGGTTCTACAAACAAATCCCAAACCTAGATCTATGGGAATGAAGATTGAAGGCACGAATCTGGAAAAGTCACAGAAAACAGAAAAGCAAGAATGTGTTTCAAAATCACGAACAATGATGAACTATCAAGAACACTGTGCCAGAGTGGGTGCAAGGGTATAAGGCCAAGAATAGTGTCAAAAGTGCAAGAAAATTGTGAGTAGTGTGTGTATTCAAGACATGGACGAAAGCAAAATCATGAAATAGACACATTCAGATACACGATTTATAAATCAAATACTTGAGCAAGACAGCAATGGTAACAAGTAATGATGCGAAACTTCTTGAAGAACAACAAGAACTAAAACCAAGAGGAACAGTGGCTTACTAGAAAAAGTGAAGCCGGTATGAGGATCGCCGAAATCAGATAACAGCTGCAAAACCGATAAAGTGGTGAAAATCACACCGGAGAAGACGAATGAAGCAAGTTGCAGAGCTGGGAAAGCTTGAACAATGGAGGGTTTGGAAGAAAAAAACTAGAGAGAAAGAAAGCCTCAGAAACGACGGAGAAGAGTGAAAAGACGCGAAGAAGAGGAAAGTTTTGTCAAAAACGCGAAAAGGCGGCGAAAGGAAATTGATGAGCCTAGAACAGCGCATTGGTCAGACAGCTTACCCAGACACAAGACGGCTTACACGCGCGTCTCAGACACAGTCCAGTGAGGGACAAACACGTGGCATAAACGGTTGGTTTGTTTTGTGTGACAGCTCATACGCGTGAGGGAGCTCTTGGAATTCTTGATTTTTTGGAACAGTACCTCGGCTTGGAGGATGATCTCGGCTGAGAAACTTGGACAATCTTGGTTAAAAATTCTGAAACCTTGATGAGACAGACTACAGGACCTGGTTGTGAGAAGCCGGTGTATTATGACCTCGGCAAAATAGCCGACATGAACGATGTAGGTTTCACCACCTCAGGATGCTGAGGTAATAGAACCTAGGGGGCAGTTGTGGGGATATATTTTCTAAGTACCAACACGTGGCCAAGGCAACGCCGATGTGTCGGCCGAGGAGCCACGTGTCCTATTCATGACACCGAGGTGATCTCGGCTAGGCCGAGGTTATCTCCAAAGATATCGGGATCTGGGATAAGCGGATAAGGGACAAGAGTCCTAGAATGAAGAAGGAACTAAACCTGGATAAGGATAAAGCTCTTAGGGAGTTTATCTTTATCCATTGGAGAGTCCAATATGAGCATTGAGCTAAAGTCCATTGAAGCTAGGCTTCTATTGGGGCTAGGATTGTGTAAACTATAAAAGAGAGGCACCCCTATGGATCTGAGGTACGCAATTTAGATTCTGAACAGTGAGTTAAGCACTATTAATTATCTTTGAGATAACTGACTTATCGTCGGAGTGCCCCCGTGGACGAACCACCGTCGGAATCTCTTCTTTCTGTTGCAGGTCATTCAGGTGTCATCTATTCCGCCAGTGCTCTCCAGTTGAATACTGAGTTGGTAGTGTGGTCAGAAAATCACTCACACACGTTTGTAAGAAACATAGAGCAATGCGATGAAACAGAATATCCTGTGAATAAGTTTCTAACAAAAACAGAGCAACGCGATGAATGGATAGTTTTGATTAAAGACATGTTGGAAGAAGTGAAAAGGCCTTCGAAATTAAGCATCTATAAAGTTCCCAATAAACTGGTAAAACTCAAGGAAGATGCCTATACACTTAGTATTGTCTCCATTGGACATTTTCATCATCACAACAAAGAGTTGCTAGCTTTTGAAGAGCACAAACGGCGATACATGGTTCATCTTCTTGCTCGAACATTGGAAGCTGAAGAAGCTACCCGTGATGAGTGTGCCAAAGCCATATTAGATTTGGGAGAAGAAGCTCGGAGATGCTATTCAGAGTATATAGATTTGGATAAGCACAAACTAGCTATAACATTGCTAGTTGATGGCTGCTTCATACTCGAACTCTTTTTGAGGCACTCAGATATTGAGAACCAGGAGGAGGAAGAGGAGAAGGATGTAGTTAATGACAACCCTGTCGTGCCCAGGGGCTTATCAACAGACCCCATTATAATGATTCTCGGATTGTTACAACTCTTCAACATCATTTGGCACTACTTGAGAACCAGATTCCCTCTTTGTTTGCAGACTCTGTTTGATCTTATAAATAGTCTGTGACATTACCACACACACTTACTAGTACGCTTTGCTTTTCTTTCAATCGGCTTTGGGATTTAGCGACGGTCAGTTGCAAGTAAATCCTTGGACGTAACTGGTGACCATTTACTTCATATCTTGCATAATTTTTACGTCCCTAAAACATTTCACAAAGGCCTTAAAACCTTGCACAAATCTCCGCATAAATGACAAAAACCATGAAGATGATCCTCAGGGCTTGCAAATATATGGATTCGAAGATTGCGCCACACAACTTTTGAAGGGAGGAATTCAACTTCATGGCAACAGAGGCCATCGCAGAAGAGAAATCCTAGCCATAGAGTTCGATGATGGAGTGGTTAAAATGTCATTACGAATCCACGAGCTACAGAATCAATCTTTCGAAATCTGATTGCTTTTGAGCAATGCAAACATCATTGGCAGTTCTCATTGCATTGCATCATATGCATTTCTTATGAGAAGTATCCTCCGTTCCTCGCATGATGTTGACCTTCTTAAAGAAAACAAGATCAGAAAGGATTTGAATAGTGGTGATAGTGTTGGTGGTGGTGACGGTGGTGGTGAAGATCTTGCGATTTTCTTCAAATCACTGTGTGAGGGAGTTGTGTTAAAGGACTTCTATTTTTCCAGTTTGTGCGAGCAGGTAAACGAATACTATCCACCCGCACGTCTTGGTTGCACTGGCGCAGACTTTTTTTTTTTAATTTTAGAAGGGAACTGGCGAAGACTTAAAGCGATAATGAAGGACAGTGGCATGAATCTATGTTGGACTTGCATAAAAAATATTTCTCCAATTTATGGGCTACAATATCAGTCATTGCTGCATTTGCTTTTATCTTCACCGGCATTCAAACTTTCTACGCTGTCATTTTCTATTATCATCATCTCTAAGTTCTACTCTGTTGATGCAAAACTATTTTGGCAGATTGAGGATAAAAGAAACATCTTTAGCCTCATATTTGGTATAATAAGCTGCAATTTATTAATTCTGTAAAGCATGTTTTCACTTTTGTGTTGTTCTGAGTCATAAATATGGTTTGTTGGTGTTTCGCTTTCCTTGTAATTTTTCCATTATATTTCCCAAGTGTATTTTCGGCTTCTTGGTCTTTGTAAGGTGTGTTTGGAAGTTGTCAATAAATCCATAAAAATATTCTTTGAAATATGAGTTTTTTTAGTAATGAGATATGATTTATGAATTTCCATAATATAAATCATAAAATTGTTTCTATGTCCATCAATTTAAAATTCTAGATGAATTGTTGAATAATTTAACATAATATCAAAATATATAATAAATCTTATATTCACATCTCACCACTTATCTGTTAAATAAAATATACACATATGTTTTCCTCTTTTAATAATTTAAACTTTTAAATGAGTTGTAATCAAGCATTTGGCTCTAAAAATAATTTTCTTCAAATTTCTCTTGCTTGCACTGATATCTACTACAAATCGTATGGGACTATCCTCCTGTCAGTACAAAAAATTAAGATTTTAGAAGCCAAAATTTAGAGCAAAATTATTTTTTAGGGATCAAATAATTTTGTTGCGAAAAGTTTCATTATTATATTTTTAACAATAAAAATTGGACATTAGTAATGAATTATTATCCTTTTGAGACCAAATTTTTTGTCTAAAAAAACAAACTATTTTCAGACCAAATTATTTTGTTCCTAAAAGTATTTAATAGTGACATTTCCAAAATTTTGTCGCTAAAAGCCTTATTTTTACTTTTCAAGACGACTTTTTCGCGACTATCCTCATGATGATAGAAATTGGCCCTCAAATGTTTTTTGTAACAAAATTTTCATTTTTAGAGATCAAAATATTTGGTTTCTAAAACTCGTATATGTTGTACTGTGTCTTGGTGGGTACTCTTTCCAAAGTTTGATTGCTCAATTATTTTTAGGAGAAATTGTTATCAGGATAATTTTTAAAATAACTATTATATATTAGTAAAAAAAATTATGATATTAATTATTAATATTTATAATATTTTTTATTTTGTATAAATATTTTTTACTGATACCATCACAGTGTAAATTTTCTCTATTGAGATAGATATGATGGGATTATAACTATGATTGTGAAGGTAATTTATACTCACTACAAGAATTCGCATTTTTGGCGACCAATTTTAGTGACTAAAATTAATTTAGTCGCCAAAACCCATACTTTTGGCGACTAAACTTGGTATTTGTTGCGATTGGTTCAAAAATTAGCTACTAACTTTTTTTAGTCACTGTAAAGTGCTTATTGGCAACTAAAAAATAAATTAGTCCCTAAAAACTTACGTAATAGGCGACTAATAAACATTTTAGTCGTCGTTAGTTGTGTTTATTGCCTACTAAATTTTTTTAGTCACTGTAAAGTACCTATTGGCGACTAAAAAATAAATTAGTCGCTAAAAACTTAGGTATTAGGCGACTAACAAACATTTTAGTCGGTATTAGTTATATTTTTGGCTACTAAAGTTTTTTTAGTCGTGGTAAACTCATTTTCGCGCATAAAATGTTGGTATTTATTTTTGGCGACAAATCTTTTGTCTGTAAAAACTTATATTCAACGATGAAATTTTTTTTTAGTCGTCCTATAAAACCAACAAAATTTTGGTGGGAAGATTAAAATACTACCGCGTATTACCAAAGGAAACACCCCTCTTGCTCTCACTCTCGTCCACAGCCCATCGATCATCTCCTCTCGTCGACAGCCCATCCATCATCTCCTCTAATCCACAGCCCATCGATCATCTCCTCTCATCGGCTAACCATCGGCCATCATTGCGCAGAGCCCCCAAACCAGCAGAGGTACACCACCGACACCCATTCAATTTGATTCAGGTTTCTCTCTCTCTTCTTCTCTCTCTTCGTCTCTCTTCCTTCTTCTATTTCCCTGTTTCAGTTTGATTTATGAGTTTCATTTATGGGAAATGAGTTAAATGGTTTATGATTTACCTATGATTATTTGGGGTTTTTTTTATTTGATGCAAGGCTTTCAATATTGAATCCGTAGGTAAATCGAGTTTGATTTTTGTTCTACATTTAGGGTTTTTTTTTTTTTTGGGTTTTTTTTTTTATTCGTATCCGACTCTGATGTCGGAGAAGAAGCTGCTGCCTTGTATGCCAGTCTTCCAGACACCGTTTGGTCGGCTGCCATTGACAAAAGCCATGCCTCTGAGATTGCCACGGAGCACACTATCGCTCTGTAGAATTTACCATTTCAGTTTGAGAACAGAGTGAATGAAATTTGGTTGATGTTTGAAGACCTGTTCATTATTAGATTAGTGAATAAAATTTGGTTGATGTTTTAAGACCTGTTCATTATTCAAAAAAAAAAAAAAAGTTAGAATCTCTAAAATTAGATTAGGTAAGAGAGACAAGAGGAGGGACTTAGAGAAAGAACACAAAATTATGTGTTTCCAAATGCTCCTTATTTGCTCTGTTTAAAAATATTAGAAAAGGGAACAACTTGAAACGTTAAAAATGTCCAAACTTTACTTTTTCTTTTTCCTTTTCCTGAAGAAAATCAATGTAAAGAATAAAAGCTTGTAATTTAATGTTCTTCGAATCTTGTCTTCGCTTGTAGCTTAATTAAGTGAGTGCAAGAGTGAGTAATCAGAAATGTGTTTTGTGGGTCTTTCTCTTTTTTAATATTTGCTATCCTTTGCTTGAGCTCCTAAACTGCCTGTTATCGTATTGTGTGTATATGTATATAGTTCGTAATTGGTTTCTTCATCATCGAATTCTACAAAAGTAATTTGAGTGAAATTTTTGAATTTATCATATAAGTAATTAACTTAGGGCTAATTGGAGTAAAATGGTAAATGATGCCTTAAGGGCATTTTGTTAATTTGTGCCTGGGAGAAAATTTGGTAATTTAGTCTTGATGGCATCTTAGTACTTTGGGCCCTAAGGGCATTTAGATCAATTATGCCTTCGGGACATAATTGTAATTTGACCATTAAAGTGTTTCGGTAATTTGGGTCCTTTAGAATATATTACTTGTCAAACCCCAGATTTCATAAGATCCGAATCATGAGAAATAATAATAAATAATAAGGGAAAATACAATAATTTCTGTGATATGCATATATCGATATCATTCAATACATGAGATTATCCAATTATATACATCATATATTCAACATCTACATGGAATGAATATATAGTATGTAGTTTAAAAGAAACAATGTCATATGTAAATAAAATGCCCTTAGACTTACATCATGTAAAAGGATCAACTACAAAATGAAGGGGCTTAAGGCCTACAAGTCAAAGAGCTCTCTCTCAGCTCATGCATATGTCCTATGCCTCGCCTCAAGGTCGGGCCACACCATCAATACATGAAAAAGGATTTCAGCCATGTAGAATGAACATATAATCCAGTAGGATAACATTTAACAAGATAATATGTTTCTATTTGTGTACGTGATCATGATTCTACGAATGTATAACATGTTCAAATTGTTCCTCATTTTATAAAAGGGTTTATGCCAACTCCAACTCCAACTCCAATGACCAATGCCAAATGTTCTCGTTAAGTTATCGTTTTTTAATTTCATTACTATTAATCTGGGGAATTCTTTCAATTTCATGTATATGTTAGTGGTCATTGCTAAGCACCACCTAATGACCAATGCCAAATGTGCTTGTTAAGTTATCGTTTTTTAATTTCATTACTATTAATCTAGGGAATTCTCTCAAGTACATGTATAAGCACCACCTAATGACCAATGCCAAATGTGCTTGTTAAGTTATCGTTCTTTAATTTCATTACTATTAATTTGGGGAATTCTCTCAAGTACATGTATATGTTAGTGGTCATCGCTAAGCACCACCTAATCTAGTGAGCTATCTGAAGCAACACGTTGCAAGTAACCATCACTAAGCGTCACCTAAACACCACAAAATTTACCGACTTCTAAATCTTTACAAAGTTCACTTGTTAACCAGTAAAAAGAAAAAGAAAAAAAGAAAATCATTTTCTTTCATGAATTCAATCCATTTTTGGAAAATGTGGTCACTCCCATAATTGACTTGCCACAAATGTTGGCCTAATAAGTAACTGAAAGGATTGAGGCAAATATACAGACATCTTATTGCACATATTTTTGCATATGTTACATCTACATAATTTAATATACAAAATTTGGGAGAGCCTATAATCCATCATATTAAAAAATTAACAAAACAATAGACAAACAAAAACAAAATCACAAAATCTTAGGCCAAACAAGTTTTCTACAATTGTGACAGATCCACAATTGAAGGTCTTGGTGTATTCTTAAACATTTCTACACTTTCAGGGTTAAGCCAAGGTAGACTTTTAAGTTTTCTTCATATTTCGACATTGTTTTGTATTTACCGATATTTCTCTATAATTAAAAATGATAATAAGAGGAATAGACAAACAATTACTTTTGCATCCCATGCATATTTGACACAGCAGAATAAATCTTTCTCTAGATCTACCTTGATTCCCAAAAAATAATATTTTCTTGGATACTCACCTAAAGCTAACAGAAAATGAATTGGATGAAGATTTTTGTAATATTTTCTTACTTAGTATTTAAGAGATTTTATTTTTTATTAGTGGAAGTTTCAAGAGTCCCAATGACCAAACAATATTGTCATAGACCATCTAGTGGTGTGGTCAACCATGGAGGTCATCATGTTCAACTTGTCTAGTAAATTTTTTAAAAGAGTGAGGTTCGACTATATATACCCAACACTACCATTCAAGGTATTATTTTATGAGATAAGGCACCTAAAATTGTATATACACCTCTTATGCCGTTACAAACACCTCATTAGTGTTGTTCAAACCATTGGAGAGTAAGAGTAGCCTTTATTCATTTGATGCAAGCTGTTAAAGAACTTACTCCGAGGGATTCTCTAAATTTTTTGCTTGTAGAAGGTAAATATCTCATGTTAATAGTGATATACCATGTGTTAGTATTAATCCACCCATGTGATATATGTGGGTCCCATACAATCTAGATTGGTTTATACATGTATTTGAGTTAGATAGTAGAGTCTGGAATCTATTGAAAAACTTAATATGTGTAGGAATTGGTTACCTAATTGTATAAAACTAGGATTCTTTTCGTAGACTATTATAAATAGTCATGAGGGCTATAAGTTTTGGTGAGATTGAGGGAGCAGTGAGGTAAAATAGAGATGAAGGGGTGAGAAAAAAAATACTGTGAGACACCAAGTGAGCAAGGGCTCAACTACCTAGTGCTCAACTACCCTTGAGCATGGGATTCGAGTAGTTGAAATCAGGAAAAAATCAGCACACTCCCACATTCCAGTGCCATTAGCAATATGAAGAGGTTGTTGAAGAAACAAGAAGGTCGAAATGTTATTGACTTTTCATGTCTCTACACTACTCTCTATGAGACAATAAGTGTTCATACCAGTATAATCCAATGCCACTGTAATGAATGCGTCTAATTTATGGCAGTGTTTGCCTAAATTCATGAGTTGATTCATATGTTGTATTTTTAGCTTTCTTGTCAGCCATTCTTGAAGCCTCTGAAATTGTATGTTTTGGGAAGATTTATTAATGCACCGATTGTAATGAGTGGTTTAATTAGACTTAGGCATCAAGGTGATTTAAGTATATACTCGTTGAAATGAAAGTTAAATTGTGCATTGTTAATTTGTTTCTGGAAGAAACTTAAGGAGTAAACTTGTGTAATTCTTGTATTTCTAGACATTTTCATGTCCATTCATGTTGGTTTTGAAGTATCAAAACCTCCTCATTTCACATTTATGCTTAACATTGGTTTGTGTATATCAATTTTATTTGACAATCATTATCAATTAGTTTCCTATTGTAGTTTTGTTTTAATTTTGTGAATACTTGAGCGCCTGTAAACAATCCATATTGGTCATAATATCGATGATGCATGTGATGCGTTTACTTAATATATCATGTTTGCTTCTACTTTCCAGATACGAGCATGGTTCCTGGGATGAAAACAGGGCGGCGTAAGAAAACAGCAACTGACCCCATAGCATCACCCTCGGGAACATTTGCACCTGTCATTGTCACACCACAGACTTTATCCGATGAGACACAACTGCTGGATGACACACAAACATTTGTGGAAGAGACACAGGCACACGGCGTAAGTACGACCATTGTAGTTTTGTAGGTGTGTTTCGACGTCTAAAGATCACTTTACTTGACTGAAGCAATGGAATTTTATGTCATCTAGAAGAACAAGTTCTTGCATGTCTTACAAAATTATAATCCCTTACAAAATTTGCTTGGACGATTGTTAAATTTAGTATTAATTATTGTTCATTATATATTTGGCGAACTAATTGCATGTGAAGGCCTTACACTTGTTGCCCCTTCTTGACTAGGGAAAAGTAACTCAAATCGTGTACGCGGTCCTACAGTCGGAAAAGGATTGCAAAAAGGCTTGCGAGAAAAAAAGGGGGGAAGCTACATGTATATGTCAATCGCATGCTTAATGCACTCACTGGAGGGAATGCCACGCTTGCCACAAATGAGTTGGGCTTGCAGATAAGGCGGTTGTGCTCGCTTAAGGGAGTGAAGTCATGGAAGAAAATTGATCAGAGTATCAAAGATGCTGTAGCACATGCTGTGCTAGTAAGTTCGGACCTTAAACTAAATGTCTCCATTATGTGAAGTTCCAATTGCGGCATTTCATTTCTGTAATACGTCACACACATGGTATTTGCAGGACACGTTTGAAATTGGTGAGGATTTCCATGCTGATCAACAAGCTCAAGAGATCGTTGATACGAAGGCGTATCTCTTGTACAAGGACTGGAGGTACACCCTGAAGCAACACTACGAAAAGATTGTCGAAGAGGGTTTTAATGACCCATATAGTCATCCGCCTAAAGGAGTTTGCTTGGTTGATTGGAAACACATGATTGATGTGTCTTGGAAGGATGAATCTCATTTGGTAACAAACAAATATAAACAACTCTATTGTTTTATTTGTGTATTATGCATTGATATGTACTAATTCTTGAATAATTCTTGTTTTAGAAACGCTCTAAAGCTGGTAAGGCAAACCGGAGTTTGCTACCATACAATCACACCAGAGGATCTCGCTCATTTCCAATAGTAATGTCGCTCATGGTGAGTTACATACATTTGGAGCAGATTTGTCATCACTTATATATGTAAGATGAAAGTCATGGTTACTATTGTGACTAATTAATTTTGTCATTTGAAACTAATAGGCAGATGAAAATGGGGAGTTGGATTTTTCGAAATTTTATTCGAAATCACACAAATCGAAGAAAACAAACGAATGGATTGATTCGAAATGTGGTGAGCTACATGTAAGGAGTAAATTTTTTTCACCTACGGTCGTAATATTAATGCCTATCTTAGCACAAAATTGCATGTGATTCTTTGTGCCGTTGTTGAATAGTCTACTTTTTTTGTTAATGACAGGATGCGATGGTGAATCTAAAAGCGACAGCCACGGATGCAGGGATCCCATTGACACATGAGGAACTCTCACACAGGCAAGTACTTGGACAGAGAAAGAATTACTTGCGTGGATTTGGAATAGGCCCACGACCCTATTCGCTATCTGATAGTGCGGCACGATCTCGTGACAAACAAATGAAGGCAATGCGATCTGAGATTGACGTTCTTCAAGAAAATTTGATGAAGGAGAAAGAAGAGCGCCAGAGAGATCGTGAAGAGATGACAAGGGAGAGAGAGGAGTTGATGAAAGAAGTAGAAGAAGGGAAAAAAAGCAAGGGAGTCGCAACAAGAACAACTAAATCATTTGAACTCTGTGGTTTTACGACTATCAACACTGTTGGAGGGTTCAGACGGGCATCGTTGTATTTGGTAAGAAGAATTTCATTCATCTCATGCTAACACTTATACACACTTAGATTTACTTATTCACTAAACAATACTACGCATTGGGTATACCATAACAAAAGACATAAGGTTTGTTAGGTATAATACATTGGTATTTATTTTCAATACATTTAATACAGCCTACCCAAAAACGTTTTGTGCATTGGGTCTGTAATTTTGGTGATGGGTAGTTAAAACAAATATGGCAAGGTTGGTTAGAATTACCTTTTTCAGGTATCCAACGATGTTCACAATCTGTATTTGCCTTAAACTCTTTTGAGGAAGAAAAAGGGGTAAACTTAGTCATTTTTGCTTGTAAGGATTAAATGTGGTTGATTGGTGAAGATAATAATTTAACTTATTGGTCAGAATTAAATGTGGTTGATTTGTTTGTAAGCAAATTTGTTTGTAAAATTGTTGATATTTGGTCCTAATTCCATTGGACCTAAATAACAATGCCTCTCATGACAGCATAATACTTAATTTAGATAATCTCTGATAAAAGTTTCCCAAATAAGACTTGTTGCAAGTGACGGAATGTAATTCGGACTCGTAGGTTGGGATTTAGGGGCGAATACGGCCAAAACTTAGTCGAAAAAGGGCGTTTCGGGGGCAAAAATTGAAAACAGCCCCCGAACCGCAGTGTGGCCGACATGAACAGCTTCCCCATGCTAAATATGACTTGTTGCAAGTGACGGAATGTTATTCGGACCCATAGGTTGGGATTTAGAGACGAATACGCCGAAACTTAGTCGAAAAACGGCCTTTCGGGGGCGAAAATTCAAAACAGCCCTTGAACCACCGTGGGGCTGAAACGAACACCTTCCCCATGCCAAATAGGACTTGTGACAATAGACGGAATGTAATTTGGACCCGTAGGTTGGGATTTAGAGCCGAATATGCCTAAAACTTAGTCCAAAAAGGGCGTTTCGGGGGCGAAAATTGAAAACAGCACCCGAACCGCTGTGTGGCCGACACGAACACCTTTCCCACGCCTAAAAGGGAATGTAATTCGGACCCATAGGTTGGGATTTAGAGACGAATCCGCCGAACCTTAGTCGAAAAACGGCCTTTCGGGGGTGAAAATTCAAAAAAGCTATTGAACCAGTGTGGGGCCAAAACGAACACCTTCCCCATACCAAATAGGACTTGTGACAACTGACGGAATGTAATTTGGACCCGTAGGTTGGGATTTAGAGCCGAATACGCCCAAAACTTAATCGAAAAAGGGCGTTTCGGATACGAAAATTGAAAACAGCCCCTGACTGCCATGTGGCCGACACAAACACCTTCCCCATGCCAAATAGGACTTGTGACAACTGACAGAATGTAATTCGGACCCGTAGGTTAGGATTTAGAGCCGAATATGCCCAAAACTTAGTCAAAAAAGGGCGTTTCAGGGGTGAAAATTGAAAACAGCCCCCGAACGGCCATGTGGCCGACACGAACACCTTCCCTATGCCAAATAGGACTTGTGACAACTGACTGAATGTAATTCGGACCCGTAGGTTGGGATTTACAAACAAATACGCCGGAACTTAGTCGAAAAACGGCCTTTTGGGGGCGAAAATTCAAAACAGCCCTTGAACCACCGTGGGGCCAAAACGAACACCTTCCTCATCCCAAATAGGACTTGTGACAACTTATGGAATCTAATTCGGACCCGTAGGTTGGGATTTAGAGCCGAATACGCCCAAAACTTAGTCGAAAAAGGGCGTTTCAGGGGCGAGATATGAAAACAACCGCCGAACCGCCGTGTGGCCGACACAAACACCTTCCCCATGCCAAATAGGACTTGTGACAACTGATAAAATGTAATTCGGACCCATAGGTTGGGATTTAGAGCCGAATACGCCCAAGACTTAGTCGAAAAGGGGCGTTTCGACGGCGAAAATTGTAAACAGCCCCCGAACCACCGTGTGGCCGACATGAACAGCTTCCCCATGCCAAATAGGACTTGCGACAACTGACGGAATGTAATGCGGGCCCGTAGGTTGGGATTTAGAGACGAATACACCGAAACTTAGTCGAAAAACGGCCTTTTGGGGGCGAAAATTCAAAACATCCCTTGAACCACCGTGGGGCTGAAACGAACACCTTTCCCATGCCAAATAGGACTTGTGACAACTGACAGAATGTAATTCGGACCCGTAGGTTGGGATTTAAAGCCGAATACACCCAAAACTTAGTCGAAAAAGGGCATTTGGAGGGCAAAAATTGAAAACAGCCTCCGAATCGCCGTGTGGCCAACACAAACACCTTTCCCATGAAATAGGACTTGTGACAACTGACGGAATGTAATTTAGACTCATAAGTTGGGATTTAGAGACGAATACGCCCAAAACTTAGTCGAAAGACGGCCTTTCGGGGCGAAAATTCTAAATAGCCCTTGAACCACCGTGGGGCTGAAACGAACACCTTCCCCATGGGAAATAGAACTTGTGACAACGGACGGAATGTAATTCGGACCCGTAGATTGGGATTTAGAGCTGAATACGCCCAAAACTTCGTTGAAAAAGGGCTTTCAAGGGCGAGATATGAAACAGCCCCGAACCACCGTGTGGCCAATACAAACACCTTTCCCATGCCAAATAGGACTTGTGACAACTGATAAAATGTAATTCGGACCCGTAGGTTGGGATTTAGAGCCGAATACGCCCAAGACTTAGTCGAAATGGGGCGTTTCGGCGGCGAAAATTGAAAACAGCCCCCGAACCGCCATGTGGCCAACACGAACAGCTTCCCCATGCTAAATATCACTTGTGAGAGCTGACGGAATGTAATTCGGGCCCATAGGTTGGGATTTAGAGACGAATACACTGAAACTTAGTCGAAAAACGGCCTTTCGGGGTGAAAATGCAGAACAGCCCTTGAACCATCGTGGGGCCGAAACGAACACCTTCCCCATGCCAAATAGGACTTGTGACAACTGACGGAATGTAATTCGGACCCCTAGGTTGGGATTTAAAGCCGAATACACCCAAAACTTAGTCGAAAAAGGGCGTTTGGAGGGCGAAAATTGAAAACAGCCTCCGAACTGCCGTGTGGCCAACACAAACACCTTCCCCATGCTAAATGGGACTTATGACAACTGACGGAATGTAATTTAGACTCATAAGTTGGGATTTAGAGACGAATACGCCCAAAACTTAGTCGAAAAACGGCCTTTCGGGGCAAAAATTCTAAATAGCCCTTGAACCACAATGGGGCCGAAACGAATCCTTCCCCATGGGAAATAGGACTTGTGACAACTGACGGAATGTAATTCGGACCCGTAGGTTGGGATTTAGAGCCGAATACGCCCAAAACTTAGTCGAAAATGGGCATTTCGGGGGCGAAAATTCAAAACACCCCTTGACCCACCGTGGGGCCGAAACGAACACCTTTACCATGCCAAATATGACTTGTGACAACTGAAATGTTATTTGGACCCGTAGGTTGAGATTTAGAGACGAATACGCAAAAACTTAGTCGAAAAATGGCCTTTCGAGGGCGAAAATTGAAAACAGCCCTTGAACTACCGTGTGGCTGACACGAACACCTTCCCCATGCCAGATAGGATTTGTGACAACAGACGAAATGTAATTCGGACCCGTAGGTTGGGATTTAGAGATGAATACGCCCAAAACTTAGTCGAAAAAGGGTGTTTCGGGGGTGAAAATTGAAAACAGCCCCCGACCCGCCGTGTGGCTGACACGAATAGCTTCCCCATGCTAAATATGACTTGTTGCAAATGACGGAATGTTATTCGGACCCATATGTTGGGATTTAGAGCCGAATACGCCCAAAACATAGTCGAAAAAGGGCGTTTCGGGGGTGAAAATTGAAAACAGCACCCGAACTGTCGTGTGGCCGACACGAACACCTTCTCCATGCCAAATAGGACTTGTGATAACTGACATAATGTAATTCGGACCCGTAGGTTGGGATTTAGAGACGAATATGCCGAAACGTAGTCGAAAAACGGCCTTTCGGGGGCGAAAATTCAAAACAGCCCTTGAACCACCGTGGGGCCAAAACGAACACCTTCCCCATGCCAAATAGGACTTGTGACAACTGACAGAATGTAATTCGGACCCGTTGGTTGGGATTTACAGCCGAATACGCCCAAAACTTAGTCGAAAAATGGCGTTTCGGGGGAGAAAATTGAAAACAGGCCCTGATCCAACGTGTGGCCGACACAAACACCTTCCCCATGCCAAATAGGACTTGTGACAATTGACAGAATGTAATTCGGACTCGTAGGTTGGGATTTAGAGACGAATACGCAAATAACTTAGTCGAAAAACAGCCTTTCGGGGGCGAAAATTCAAAACAGCCCTTGAAACACCGTGGGGCTGAAACGAACACCTTCCCCATGCCAAATAAGACTTGTGACAATTGACATAATATAATTCGGACCTATAGGTTGGGATTTAGAGCCGAATATGCCCAAACCTTAGTCAAAAAGGGCGTTTCGCGGGCGAAAATTCAAAACACCCCTTCAACCGCCGTGGGACCAAAACAAAACACCTTCCCTATGCCAAATATGACTTGTGACAACTAACGGAATGTTATTCGGAACCTTAGATTGAGATTTAGAGCCGAATATGCCCAAAACTTAGTCAAAAAAGGTCGTTTCGGGGGCAAAAAATCAAAACAGCCCCCCAAACCGCCGTGTAGCCGAGACGAACACCTTCCCCATGCCAAATAAGACTTGTGACAACTAACGGAATGTTATTCTGACCCGTAGGTTGGGATTTAGAGCCGAATATGGCGAAAACTTAGTTGAAAAAGGGCATTTCGGGGGCGAAACTTCAAAACAGCCCCCGAACCTCCGTCTGACTCTCACGGGCAGCTTTCCCATTACAAATAGGACTTGTGACAATTGACGGAATGTATTGGAGATGTATAGTAATGGAAAATTACGGGAAAAATATTCAGAAACCGATATGAACTTAGTTTACACCTTGTTTGGAACTTGCTAATTTTTTGAACGTACACACGTGTGTTATATTGTATTTAAGCTTTCATACAAGTATGAAACATGCTCATGGTGTTTCTGAGGCCATGTGCGTCATGAGAAATCAAGTATTCTTTCTTTGATGAACCATTTATAGGTGTGTCAACATATATTTCTACATATTTCCGTTTATGATTGAAATTTATTTTTGTTATTATTTTTATCACATGTTCTAATATCCTTTCTGAAATGGCACTGACATACATTAATAAGCACCGATGGTTTTATATCCAATCTAATGATTCAAGTGCCTTTTGCAAACAAATAATGCGGAAGTTCGTGAAAAGAAAAATTTATATTCACATTGGGCTTTGATATTGGGTTAGCCACAGAATTTGGATACATGTTGCATACAAATAGAAGATTGTTACATTAGCTTTATGTTACTAATGAAAGATTTAGTAATGATTATTCTGCATTTAACAATGTTCCTTATAACACATCGACTTTAGAAAGGCTGTACAATGACTGATAATTGATTCATCATGGAAGGTTGCTTCTCACTTATTTTTATTTGTCACTTGTTCCCAAATCATTCATGAAGTTGGGCATTTTTGGGTCCAATTCTAATGTTTTTTTTTCTTTTTGTTTTTTGTAGATGCTTTTGTTGCGTGGACTTGCAGAGATATTTTGGTGAATGGAGAAGAAATTGTACTTTTGTATAGAAGTAATATAATATTTTTGTCGTCTCTAGCTTTTGTGCAGTTAACTATTACTGATACAAAAAACTTTTGGCAGCGAACAGATAATTACTGGCATGGTAGATAGATCACCTTTTGACGCCGTACAGATATATGATTTCTTGTCGTGATACATAGATGTATTTTTGGCTTGGTACATACATCACCTATTGTCGTGGCACAGATTACGATGGTAATTTGTACCATGCCAAATGGTCATTTCACATGGTATAGTTAATGTAATTTTTGTATATGGAGGGCTTTACTTTTTGTATGATTCAATATGTTGTATGGAATTATTATTTTAGTTTGAACAATAGTTGGTTTGTATGTACTTAGACAGTTAAAGTAATTTATTTTTTGTATACGGATGCAGATTGTGGAATGATTGATAGTTTATGTATCATTTTATTTATATACATATTACAGGTTGCATGGAATATAGACAGGTTATGGAGAAAACATAATATCATGTTTTTGTGGACTAAACGTTTTGTAGCCAATAAAAAGGGGGGGGGGGGGGAAAACCACAATTTGGCTACTAAAAGTTTTGTAGCCAAACGAAAATTAAACATTTGGCTACTAAATTTTTTGTAGGCAAAAAAAAAAAAACAATCATTTGGCTACTAATATTTTGTAGCCAAAAGAAAATGAAACATTTGGCTTCTAAAAGTTTTGTAGCCAAAAAAAAAAATTAAACATTTGGCGACTAAAATATTTTGTAGCTAAAAACAAAAGTTGAAGAATAAAAAATACTTTTGGCGACTAAAAATTTAGTAGCCAAAAATGTGGAAGTTTAAGCGACTAAATTTTTAGTAGCCAAAAAAGATTGACTTTAGGCGACTAAAATTTTAGTAGCCAAAAGAAATAGTATTTGGCGACTAAAATTTTAGTAGCCAAAAAAGATTGACTTTAGGCGACTAAAATTTTAGTAGCTAAAACACTAGTATTCACGACTAAAAAATTTAGTAGCTAAAAAGTTTTCTGCGACTAAATAATGGCTTTTAGCAACAAAAAAATTCGTCGGCAAAAATTAATTATTTAATTAATTTTCCAACCTATTGGCGACTAAATATTTAGTCGGGAAAGAATGCATTTGGCGACTAAATTAATTTTAGTTGCCAATTAGCTTTCCCGACTACTCTTTAGCTACTAATTTACCGACCAAAAAATTTAGTCGCTAAAGACTATAGGCGACTTAAAAAATGACTTTTGGCGACTAAAAATTTAGTCGCCAAAAGTGAAAAATCTTGTAGTGACTATTGGATTAAATGGGATGAAAGATTGGATATATGATAGCATTACAGATAAATTATGAGGAATAAGTTGTACCATAAAATAATTGGATAAAATGAATAAGATATTATTGTTTAAATAAAATAAAAATATATAATTATTTTTTATGGTTAAAATCTGGAGAGTCCTAATCTTTCTAATGCCAAACTACCCTTATTATTATTTAATCTCTAAATTTTCTTCTATTTAATACTAAAATTGAATTAGACTTTTCAGTGGAACCACATGTTTCCCTCCTGTAATCCTTCCTGCATATCCTGCAATAAAACATTGAATTAGCAATTCAATGGGCTATTTTACACAATACATCCACTTTCCGAATAAATTTTTGAATTCCTCTGTAAAATATATATATATATATATATATCAAAGTCATGTTTGAAAGTTAGCTATTTTAGTTAGTTATTTAATTATTTTAACTATTTTAACCTGATTAAAAAAATTATGTTTGAAAAGTTGATTGACTTTTTTAATAATTGATTTGATGGTTATGAAAGAAAAAGTAAATAATTATGGGTTGAATGTGACATTAGCTTATTTTGAGATGTAGTTAAAAGTTAATTTTTTGAATTTTTTTTGTCTTTTTTAAAAAAAAAAAAAAGTACAAAAATGTAGAGAGAAAAGGGCCATTGTATTCTTAACTATTTTAGCATATTTTATCTTTTAGTGGATTATTTTAACCAAATCCACTTCCCAAACAAGGCCATGTATTTGTGTCTTCACAACCACAAAAACAAACAAAACAAAACAAAAAAAACAAAAAACAAAAACAAAACAAACAAAAAAACAAAAAAAAATAAAGGAAAAAAAAATAAAGAAAAAAGAAAAAAGGAGAACACTCAAACGTCACCGTTTCACTAGGTTGATTCCCTTTTCTTTTTTTCCTTTACTGAAGTCATCTCCTTTTTCGAATTTTTTTTTTTTAGTAATTGTTTAAAAAATTATATCAATGTTTTTTTTACTTTTTTGATTCGTCTTGTATGGATGAATCTAAAAGTAAGGCTATGCTTGGTTTGATTTTCAAAAACTTGTTACATAAATTTTTTTTTACAAAAAAAAAAAAAAAAAAAAACTAAAATTAAATTGGTGAAAGAATAAAAATTAAAAATACTTATCATGTTATATAATTTTATCTTATGTGAGATTAGAAATAATTTTTAAGAATTTAAAAATAGTTTTTGATATTTATTATATCAAATTAGTTTTTATTTTTTCAAAAAAATTCTGTATTTTTTTGATAAAATACAAATCGAACATAGCCTAATTTTTTTTTATTCTCAAACAAAAATTGAAAAATCTAAAATAAGAAAAAAAAAGTTTTTACTTTTTGCTTATTTTTCTCTTTCTGGACTTTTTATAAAAATATTTTAATTTTTTGTCATCTCATAGAGCTGAATCTAAAAATTTAAATTCTCAAAAAATTTTAAAAGAAGTTCACTAAAAATAAACTAAAAAAAAAAAAAAGTTACTGAATAAACAAACTCCAAACAAAAGAATGGGAAAGAAAAAAATTGTCAAAACATCACGTTTTAGGCTACAGATGAACCTGTTGTGCACTGGCAACCCCCTCTCGACTTTAGTATCTGGTAAACTCATGTTGTGGATACGACAATGATTGAGATTGAGACCTCTTTTTATTGGGACCCCCACAATCTCTTTTGAATTTCAACCGTAGTTGGTGTGGACCCCATACATACATGAGTGAGTCTCATACATAAATCAATGGTTGAGATCCAAAGAAGATTGATTGTGGGGTCTCCAAAAAAATATGTTTAGTAATGTCTTCCAAAATGATATAGTAAGGCCTGCTAGTGTAAACCCAAGTTATTATTAAAAATAAACCTGTCATTTTTTATTTTTTTCATTTCAACAACCTCGGTTAGCTCTAATTTTTTTTTGAATCTTTTTTTGTCTAGGATATAGTTATGGCTTTAGTACCGAGTAAACCTAAGTTGTTAATAAGGTGGCTAATGTCTTCCAAAATCATATCGATGAAGGGACGATAATTTAAACCCAAGTCATTTTTTTTTTTCTTATTTGAAAAGTATAAACACTACAACGAAAAGTATTTTTTGTGATATTTTTTGGAAACTAAACAAAAATTAATCGCCAATGTTACATAATCGGCGACTAATATACTTGTTGGTCGCCAAAAACGAAATTATTGGCAACGAATTTTGGCCGCTGTTGAGTTTGGCGCTGTAATAAGTTGACTTGTCAAATGCACCATATGCGTTAATTCCCTCGTTATATGTGTGATTATATGTGTGACTATGTGCTTGATGTGAAATTCCATGTTTTAACGTGCGAATTACATGTTTATAAATTTGAATATGTCGGTTATGAGAAAACCTATTGGAATTAAAAATTAATTTCGTCTGATTCGTTAAGGTATGTTTGGTTAGCCTATGTAGCTATATAAGACTTGTTACATATATCTATATTTTGTTCAGCTCATCATAAGCCTTTTAAGAGTCAAAAACGTGGAGAGAAGAAGAAAAAAGAGAGAAAAGAAGAAGATTCCACTTTAAGCTTGGGAATTTGAAGGGATTGAAGAATAATTCAAAGATTGGTTCAAATATCCTAAATCTTCCCTCAATTGGTTAGAATCAAACCTTAGAATGACGTTGTATACCCATAGAAGTTAGGTTTTATGAGTTATTATCATGGTTGAATTTATTCCATGAAATTGAACATGTGATCTTTGGATTTGGTAGATTAAAGGCTGATCTTTGCATTTTGAGTTGTCTTGACTGAGATTGAGAGGACTCGCCTTCTAATCTTTAGTTTGCATGCTTTGATCTCATAAATGTTTATATGTTTGTATATGTTTATATATGTTTGTATATATATCATAAAAGGATGAAGAAAGTGAAGGAAAAGAAAATTAGAATTTATATGTCAAATTAAAAGGAGTTTGATCTCATTGAGCTTGAATTTCATAGTTATTATGATTATATACTATGTCCTTGAACTAAAATTACTTGAATTAGAGCCTGGGCATATCTTTGGAAAGGTTGATTTTGTTGAAGTTTCGGACTACTCAAATAGAGCCCAGGACCGCACGTGCGGGATGCATGGCCGCACATGCGAGGCTTACAGACGCACGTGCGAAAAAAAAGAGGAGGTCGACTGAGCAGTTTGAAATAAAAGCATGTGCAGAGCCGCATGTTCGGCACACCTTCCTCCACGTGCAGTGGGGGACCTCCGCACGTGCGGCTAGTGGAGAAAAATTCTGTCAACTTCTTTTGCTCTTTTTGACCCTCTGAAATTGTTAATGTGTCTATTTAATTCCTCTGAAATGATAACAAATGAGTAAGAACTTAACGAAATGGAAGAATGATTAAAGAATGGAAGGTAAGAAAAGAATGCATTGATTATCCATTTGTGTATGTGTGCCATGTGTAGGTCACTTACGGGAAAGGACCGTTGCTCGCCGAAATCGATGTGAGTAATAATATTGTAAAGATATGTTCATTTATAATTATGTTGATACATAATTGTTGTGATGTTCTGGAATTATGTTTTATGTGAATGAATGAGTTACAAGACCTATGATATGGAACATGGATATGAAGTGTGAATTATTTATAATATGATATGGTGGGCCCAAGGCCGTTCCATTTATCCGTTACGTTTATGCTATGACATAATATGAATTGTTCGGTCTGTAAGACCTATTGATTTCTGGTATGGAACAAAGTGCTATACGAAACTAAGTGCTACAATGGGAGTCACTTCTAGAGTCCGTACAAGTTGCCTCTTGGGTCCATGAATACATGAATTGGGCCCAAGGAGAAGTGGAGACATGTCGATGTTCCATCTATTCCATGATAAGACACAGTGATACGATATGATACATTTGGACCTAAGGTCGTTTTGATATATGATGGGCTCGAGGCCGTTTTGATGTACATTGGGCCCGAGGCCGTTTTGATATATGATTCGGCCCGAGGCCGTTTTGATATATGTGGGCCCGAGGCCGTTTTGTTATATAGTGGGCCTAAGGTCGTTTTATAATATGATTATGAATAATGTTATGAATGATGTAATTGTGGAAGAGTATTGTGTTATGCTTCTTTTAAATCTAGATTATTCATTTGATTCTCTTTACTTTACTATACTCATTAAGCTTCGCTCACTCCGTATTTTATATGTATGTAGGTATTCAATTCAGAGACCAACCTTAGGTCAGCCTCGGGAGTTCTTTTGTGGACATGCTATGTCAAGCTAGCCAAGATGCGCCTCCGTGTTGAGGCTTTAATCTTGTTTTGTTAGAATTTTGTGTTATATTGAGTTTATGTATATGCGTGTGAGATATATATAGACTAATGTGTTTACGTTGTTTTAATTATTCCAGTTATCATGTATGCACAAGCTCAATGGACATTATCATTAATATTGCTTCTACTTTAGGCCCCAACATGATTTGAATATTATCAAATTTTTATTTCTGAGGCCTGAGTATAGGCCGGTCATGACGTAAACTTTTAGAGGCTAGTTCGGGTTGTGACAAGCGCCACCCTAAATTTTTGCATGAGAGCGCTAAAAAAATTTTCGCGACCAAATTAATATACGGTGACGGAAATATTGGTCGCTAATTGTACATTTTTGGGAACACAAATAAAATAGACACGGAAATGTGAACCGTATTTATGGCGACCTAATTATTTTAGTCGCCAATAAATTGTTTTCCGAAACTATGTCGTTTTGAATTTTCCCTTCCTTTTTTTTTTTTTTTTTAAAATTTGTTGACCCAACCTCCTAGGTGAAAAACTATTTGTGGTGAATAAACCAGCAATTGACCTAAAAAGTTCATCTCATTCTGACACTCCACAACCTCAAACTTGACTTCTCTTCTTCTTTTCTTCTCTCTCACTCTCTTCTCTTCCTCTCTCTCTCTCGCACCGCCGTTGAGCATCGCCTCCTCGTTTTTTTCTTCTCATCTTTAGTTTCGTTTCTTTCGGTTCTGTATTTTCATCAGAACCAGAGTTTTGAAAATTGATTACCAGGTTATAGACTTCATCTCTATTTGTGATATTTTCAAAAAGTAGACCATTAATGAATCCAGATAAAAAATTATGTTTTCATTTTTAGAAAAACATTGCTTCCTCTTCCCCCCCAAAGCTAAGTAAAGAGCTTTATTTATGATTCCCTGTGGAGAAGTGGTTTAGAAATACTCTTCAGATCCTAGGGGACGCTCGTGATCCTCAGCTAGCCACCTGAAAAAGAATTAACACTCTGGTCGGGGGTGGGGAATTAGCAGTCTGATGGATAAGTCAATGTATACTCTTTTGATTACTTGTATCGTAAGTTAAATTTGCTAGTTCTCACATACCTTTCTCTGTCTAAAGATCCTGTATTTATAGTATTCTCTTTGGGCCTTATGGCCTGGCCCAACCCTGATCCTTTACTAATCCTTTACTTGTACTTTTACTCGGCCTTTTCTCCACTGGTTGGAATGCCGGCTATTTTATTCGGCTCTTCAATTGACTAGGGTCAATGCCGAATAGAGGTTATGTTCTGGACCGGACTGGTCCAGTCATTTCTATTGATCCACGGAAATTCGGCTCCCACAATTGCCCCCCAAACACCCCACTAGCATCAGTTAGTCGGCGTGTTTGGCGTCTAGCCTGGGAAGTCAAAAGTTCGGCGGTTAATCCCCTTCCCAATACGTGTCAGAACGCGTATACGCTTTTTTTTCATTATAACGATTTTTCGCCCCTTCGTACACTGCCTCCATTTAATGTGATTTGAAATTGTCTCTTCGAATGTATGTTCTGAATACTCAAAGATATCTGGCTCGCCTTCTAGTGCAACTCCTTCAACTTCGCGGCCTCTGCAACTCCTTGTTTCTCGTTTTTCCCTTCGTCTCCTGTAAGTTTTCTTCCTCATCTTTGATCCTACTTCCTTGTTTGCTTTTAGTTTTCCAAATCCTTGGGGCTGGCCAAAAATGGCAAAAACATCTGAAGGAGCTCTTTTCAGTGGATCAAATCTTCAATTTTTGACGCCATTTTTCCATCCTCGATGATGTCCATCTGTCACTTTTGGCAGACAGCACCACTGATATGGAGAGGGATGACGAGAGCACAATCGCCTTTCCTCACCTATCAATTGCTGAGGGCGGAGTTCGTTTTCCCCTTTACCCATTTTTGAGAGCCGTTCTTCGATACTAGGGTCTAATCCCTTCCCAGCCCAACATGAATTTCTTTCGCATCATAATGGGAATATTAGAGCTAAATCGGCGTCTTAGGATTAATTTAGGTATACCCGCCATCCAGCACTGTTATGTCCTAGCCAAATCTACTGGCCGACTAGGACGCTACTTTCTTAGAGCCAAGGACACTGATCATCACCTAGTGACCATGCTTGCCAGCTCTGGCAAGCGTGTCGATGACGTGATGGTCGTTGTCCGCGGCAATTGGAAATTCGGCGAAGGTGAAGATCGCCTAGGCCCTGTGCCAAGGCGGAAAGGCGAACCAGGTGGCCGATTAGATCACTTTCGTTTCTGCAATTTCCATATCTGTATTCGGCACTATATACATCTAATCGTTTTGTTTATGCAGGAAGCGACTTGAAGAGAGTGTTAGTTTCAGACGATGACATTGTGCTTGCAGAAATTAAAGCCGCGCTACAGTTCGTCGACCATCCAGATCTTCAAAAACAAGGGAGGGCGGCCCACGTTCGCTTGCGGTATGAGCCGACTTACACCACATTCTCGGCGGCAGAAACATTCTGATCCCGTAAGGCGACAACCATCTTACAGCCCTCATCTTCCCCAGCTTCAAAAACTTGAGACATATTGGTTTAGAATCATCCGATTTTGACCACGTAGAAGAGCAAGCGACCGAACCAATCGCCGAGGACCCGGACCAGTTGGTAGTGGAAGTTGACGAAGTAATTAACTCGGCCTTTGAGGAAGTCGGACTGAACTCGTATGACCCTCCGTCAACATCAGGCCGAGGGAACGCCTTCGAAGATATTTTTACAAATTTGGGAGACCTACCCGGCGATTATTCTGAGGGTATGGCTAGGGAAAGTCTTACGCAGTTGGCACGAAAGAGAAATGTCGAACGCATGGCCGCCCGACGGAAAGCCAGGCCACCCATTCTGGACCTGCCCTGATTGAATCTTCTGAGCCCATTATTGCAGAGGAGATGGCTCCAGTTGTTGTGGTCGAGACGGAGAAGGAGGCCGAACAGCAGATTCTAGAAGAACGGCCGATTCCAGAAGAGTTGGGACAAAAACGTACCGCCTAGAGCGAGGCCGGCTCAAAGGAGAACCCCGCTGACAAATGGCCTCGCTTAGAGGAGTTGGATGTGGTTCCTTTTGTTGTTCAACCAAAGATCAAAAACACACCAATCTTCTCTGACGCATCTGCCTTGAAAGATCCAGCTGTGGTGTTGAGCTTGGTTGCCTCAGTCTCGTTGCCGACAGACAAGGCGACCTTTCGAGCAGAACTAGACTTGGTAGCTATAGCCTTAGCTGCCAGTCGGCCCTTCTGGTATGTGGTATGGCCTGTTTTGGTTTGGTTTGCAGATGGTATTTCTTGTTATGTGACGATCCCAACTCCTTGTTTTGCAGACGGTCAGAAGGATAACCGAATTAGGGCGCCGTCAGCATAACGCCATTAAAAGAATTAACCGTTTGAAATCGGAAGCCGAGGGCGAGAGGAGTAGGGCCGAATTCGAGGTGATGAGAGCCACAATGGAAAGCGCACGGGCCGAAGCTGAGAATGAGAGGGCGCGGACTGCCGACCAGCTCAGATCCAATGCCGAGGAGAGGGCAAATGCGAGCGAGGAATCGCTAAAGTTAGCCAAGGAGGCGCTCGCCAAGCTGGAGGCCGAATTGAAAGTGTCCAAGAAGGCCAAGGAAAAAGCCAAATCAGAGGCTTCCGAAGCGTTCGAGTTTGGGAAGAGCGCCGCCCTAGAAAACTATGCAGACGAAGTCCCCAAATTCAAGAATCGGGGATTCAAACACGGCTGGCTCAAAGCCCTTGCTGCCGCTGGAGTGACATTGGCCATGCCAATTCCATACGAGCAAGTGGACGTTGAGCCGCTTGAGTCTGATCCTGAGGATTGATTTGAGAGACACCTTAGTTTTGTTAGGTTTTGTTAGGTGTTTTCAATGTATGTTTTTGTAAACATGTTTTATTTTCTTAATAGACATCTATTTACTTGGGTGATCTTCATGTATAAAATGATGACTATGATGTATTCACTTTATGAATGAAAATTTCCCTTGCCTTGCATTATTTCTTGTATTTAATTGTGGTTATCAATGATGATTACTGTTTTGTTTTTGGTATTTTGGGTAAAACTATTGTTGTCTATCGCGCGGTATGCAAACGTTCGTGTAAATCTGCCCTTGCCCCAGCCAATGTATGAACTTCGAGAGCCGAATAGCGCTAGTTCATGGAGTGGCTGCGGCACCAATCGGTCGACATTAGTCTTAGGTATTTGGCCGATCATATTAATAAATCTGCCCTTGACCTAGCCAATGTATGAACTCCGAGTGCCGAATAGCGCTAGTTCATGGGGTGGCTGCGGCACCAATCGGTCGGCATTAGGCTTAGGTATTTGGCCAATCAGATTAATAAATCTGCCCTTGCCCCAGCCAATGCATGAACTCCGAAAGCCAAATAGCATTGGTTTATAGAGTGGCTGTGGCACCAATCGGTCGGCATTAGGCTTAGGTATTTGGCCGTTTAGATTAATAAATCTGCCATTGCCCCAGCCAATGCATGAACTCCGAAAACCAAATAGCGCTAGTTTATGGAGTGGCTGTGGCACCAATCGGTCGGCATTAGGCTTAGGTATTTGGCCGATCAGATTAATAAATCTGCCCTTGACCCAGCCAATGTATGAACTCCGAGAGCCGAATAGCGCTAGTTCATGGGGTGGCTGCGGCACTAATCGGTCGACATTAGGCTTAGGTATTTGGTTGATCAGATTAATAAATCTGCCCTTGCCCCAGCCAATGCATGAACTCCGAAAGCCGAATAGCGCTCGTTTATGGAGTGGCTGTGGCACCAATTGGTCGGCATTAGGCTTAGGTATTTGGCCGATCAAATTAATAAATCTGCCCTTGCCCCCAGCCAATGTATGAACTCCGAGAGCTGAATAGCGCTTCTAGATCGGAATGAATCAATAATGCTAAATATTGGTGGCTACTGGATGCTCGCATTGATGATGTTGCCTCGGGAGTGGGGTGCACTCCTAAGTGATTAAAATGGGGTTGAGAAATTCCATCTGGGTTTCATAAAGCAACTCGATTCCCTTGTCTTTCGTGGCCGGAAAAGTGTGAGTGTCAACCAGACTTTTCTTTAACAGTAGGGGAGAAGGTAGACTTTGGCAGAGCTGGACTCGTCAATGAATCGAGGTGGCGAACCTCCCTGTATGGGAGGTAGGGCATCTACAGAGCGCGAGAGGCGCCACTCTCCGCGTCGACGAAGCAGGTCACCAAGGAAGGAGAAACGCTAGCGAGGGAGCTTCCTGTGTTCACGAAGTGAGGCCAGCGGACCACCACACCCATTGAGCTTTTCTGTTTTTGTTGGGAACAGACCGATGATAGAGGCGGATTCCATCATCCGGGACCCGAACGTGGCGGTCGAATTCGCACGACAGATTTTTTCGCCGGAAGTACAGCAGTCGATGGTTGGTCAACCTGACTTCGAGGTGTTTCGAGAGGGCGTTCATGGGGCGGTGAAAGGGCTGTACACCGCCTATGAAATCGGCATGCGCCGTCGTGCTGCACGACGAGAAATAGAGAAGAATGATGAACGCATTCGAAGCTTACAGGCTCGCGCGGAAGCGGCCAAGCGCGAGCTAAGAAAGGCCAAGGCCACTCAGACACAACTAGCCGGGCAGGCTAACCTAATCGTGGAAGAAAGGGTCACCCAGCGACTTATCAGTACTGCACTTGCCGATCGTGATACGGCGAGCATGTTCGCAATAGAGTTCGCGAAGGGGAGGGCCTATGAAAAAGGCTTCCATGAAGGCCGGAAAGTAGGGATACAAAAAACCAGGGAAAAGTTCGCTGAAGAAGTTTACCGATGTGAAAATTGTGGATTTAAGCACGGTTGGATCAAGGCACTTCAAGCCGAGGAAGCTCTCGAGCAACGGGCGTTGATTCGGCATTGCCCCTATACCAACGTAATCATTACCCCTTTTCCGCCTTTGAAGTCGAGCAGAGTGAGGATGAGGGAGACGCCGGATAAAAATACTCATTGTATTGCTCAAACGCAGATCGCGTTCAAAACTATGTAATCATTGGCTGATCGAATAAAATGTTTTATTTTAAATGTTTGTGTTTCGTTGTAATTTTTATTCGGCACACACGTGTTTGCATGTTTAGTGTTTCATTGTATAAATGTTTGAATATATGTATTTTAAATGATTGAATAAACATTGACCGGCTTGAGTTAACTAAGCATTTCATTTCGAATGTTTATATGCTTTAATGTGTAAACGATTTTTGCCGGCTCGACATAACAGAGCATTCTACATTAAATATTTATTCGGCATTCGCGTGTTACGCACGGTCCTGGCCAATTGTGATATCCACGAAGGGCGCTCCGAACCTGAAGGCTTTTTTGGCCCAAAGGCATCATGCGCCGATGAGGCTCTGAATCCGGAGACTATTTTGGCCAATTGTGATATCCACGAAGGGCACTCCGAATCCGGAGACTTTTTCGGCCCAAAGGCATCATACGCCGATGAGGCTCCGAATCCAGAGACTTTATTTTGGCCAATCATGAAATCCACGAAGGGCGCTCCGAATCCGAAGACTATTTTGGCCAATCATGATATCCACGAACGGCGCTCCGAATCAGGAGACTTTTTCGGCCCAAAGGCATCATACGCCGATGAGGCTCCGAATCTGGAGACTTTATTTTGGCCAATCGTGATATCCATGAAGGGCACTCCGAATCCGGAGGCTTTTTCGGCCCAAAGGCGTCATGCGCCGATGAGGCTCCGAATCCGGAGACTTTTTTGGCCAATCGTGATATCCACGAAGGGCGCTCTGAATCAGGAGACTTTTTCGGCCTAAAGGCATCATGCGCCGATGAGGCTCTGAATCCGAAGACATTATTTTGGCCAATCGTGAAATCCACAAAGGGCGCTCCGAATTCGAAGGCTTTTTAGGCCCAAAGGCATCATGCGCCAATGAGGCTCCGAATTCGGAGACTTTTTGGCCAATCGTGATATCCACGAAGGGCACTCCAAATCCGGAGGCTTTTTCGGCCCAAAGGCGTCATGCGCCAATGAGGCTCCGAATCCGAAGACTTTTTGGCCAATCGTGATATCCACGAAGGGCGCTCCGAATCCGGAGGCTTTTTCGGCCCAAAGACGTCATGCGCCGATAAGGCTCCGAATCTGGAGACTTTATGTTTATAACGACCCCGGTCTTTTTCCCTTTTGATTATTGTATCCGGACTTAGGTTCCGTAGATTCTATCATTGTGTAATGGTTGTTGTCATCCTATATTTTCTTATTGGGAGTTATAGGATGTGTTGGGCGGGTTTGGAACAGGTTGGTTGAGCTTAGGAACTAAAACTAGTTGCCCAGATTTTGGCTTGTCCGCTCGAGCGGGGGTTTTGCCGCTCGAGCGGGAAAAACACCCATCCAGTATTTCTTGTGCAGGGTGGACGCTCGAGCGGGAGTTGGGCCGCTCGAGCGAGAGTGTGTGAGTGACGCTCGAGCGGGGATTTGGGCGCTCGAGCGGGGACCTGGTTTGTCGAGCTGCTGGGAGTGTGCATCCGCCGCTCGAGCGTGGAATTGTCCGCTCGAGCGGAAGTCTGTGAGTGTCCGCTCGAGCGGGAGTTTGTCCGCTCGAGCGGGGAGGCTAAGTATAAAATCATGTTTAAGCGTTTTAAAACAGTTTTTCAGTCTCTTTCAGTTTATAAAACCCTAGATTAAGAGTTTTCTCTCTCCCAACTCACCTTCTCTCCTAGGTTTGATCTAGTTAGGGTGTGTTTTTACCCTAGTTGCTTTACAAATAAATAGATAGAGGAGAGTGAGGGCTTTCATTTAATCTGAGCAATTGTTGGTTTGGAGCACTTTGGAGTTTGGGGCTTCATCTTCGTCTTCTCTTTTTGAGTTATTTCTTCGAGGTAGGGATTTCCTACTCCATTTATACGCTTTAATCCTAAGTGTTGGTATTTTGGTATGTGGGGGTAGTTTGGTAATTTTGGGAGAAACCTTAGGGTTTTGGCTTAGATTAATTTGTATAATTAATTTAAGGGAAAAATGTGGCATTGGGTTTAATTCATGAAGTTGGGGAAATTATGAGATTAATGATTTAGTTGGGTAGTTTAAATACTTACCTATGAGAATGTTGCTTTTACATTCATTGTTGTATTTATTTCTTGTTTAGAAATAACTGTTTTGGGCTATCGGTGGAGGATAGTCGTGATTGTTGTAGACCTTGCATGTGGCTTAGGTATAACTGGAATTAAGTCACTTATGTTGACTGTTGAATTAATACAGAACATTACTTGTATTGATTATGTGTTGTATATGGCAATTGTGTGTTTCATTGCATATGCATGTTGTTTGGAGAAGATAGGGGATGAACTCCACGGTTTAGGGGAAGATAGGGGATGTACCTCTAAACCGGATTTGTTGGAGGAGATAGGGGATGGACTCCAGTAGCATCACTCATATGTGTGCTTATTGATAATAGCAATATTGCTATTTGTTGTTGATATGATACATCATTATAATGTGTATCAGTTGGAAGTATGGAAGTGTTGTGGTTTGAGCTTTAGTCTCATTTATTTTTGTGATATCTGGATCACCATTATAGTTGGCCAGGTTCTGAGCCATAATGATATAATTGGAAAATTGAATAAATATTGGATAGTGAAAGGTGTTATAGACAATATGTCATAGACAATATAGACATTCGTGTCATGAAATTGGAAATTAATTATCTTGTGTTAACCATGTATCGAATGCTAATGCTTTAGTTAATTCTTATGCTTGGTTTAGTATTTTTCTACTGGGCTGTGGCTCACCCTATATGGGAACTTCATTTTCAGGTTCAGGTGGTTCACTACCTCCAAAGACTTAGCTTGTGAGGATTTGGACTTGAAGACCTGTTTGCTTTATTTTATTTGTTTTATTTGAACAACTTGTAAACTTTCAAGCCTAGGGCTTTATTTGTTTTTGAGTTAGAACTCATGGAATTGTGTCCAAGTGTTGGCTTGGCAAGATGTAAGCCCATAGGGCATTTATTTTGATGTTTTTATTTCATGGTACTCTGATGAATGGAATAAGATACTTTATTTCCTTATAATTCCGCATGTTAATATTATGTATTATGGGTTTATTTTTGAGGGCGTTACAATGTTGGCCAACCGTGATATCTACGAAGGGCGCTCCGAATCCGGAGGCTTTTATCGAAACACTTTTTAACTGGATTTCGCAGTATGTAAACTAGAACCTTTGCATTACAGAAGTGGACTGTGTACATAGTGAATCATTAAAAACTAGTATCATTCCCCACAGGTCGGGTTTAATGATAGAATTTGCGCAAGTGCGTTGAATTCCAAGGCCGTGGTAGACTCCTTCTAGACATGTCTTTGAGCCGATATGCCCCTACTCCCGCGATTGAATCGACCTAATAGGGGCCGTCCCAGTTAGGACCTAATTTTTCATCAGCCGGTTTCCTGGCAGCTGGGAGTACTTTCTTCAGAACCAACTCTCCTGGTGTGTAGTGGCGCAGCTGAAAACGTTGATTATACGACTTAACAAGCTACTGCTGATACCGCTCCATGGATGCAAGGGCGCGGTCTCTTCATTCTTTAATCAGAATCAAATCCAAGGCCAGCATCACGTCGTTTTGGCCCATATCAAAAACTTTCGATTTCAAGGTTGAGAGGCCGATCTCCAAGGGTATGATTGCTTGGGTTCCAAAGCATAGAGCAAACGGCGTTTCCCCAGTAGATCGCCTCGGCGTAATTCGATGAGCCCACAACACACTTGGCATTTCTTCGACCCATTTGCCTTTAGCTTTCTCCAGCTTTTTCTTGATGCCGTCTAAGATGGATTTGTTAGAGGCTTCAGCTTGACCATTGCTTTGAGGATAAGCCAGCGTGGAAAAGTAAGGCCGGATCAGCAGAATACTTGTTGCACAGCTCTCGGTAGATGCCACAATCAAACTAGGTGCCGTTGTCCGAAATGAGTGCTCTTGGAATGCCGAATCGTGTTATGATATTTCTCCAAATGAAACGTTTCACGTCGGTATCTCGGATGTGCATTAGTGCCTCCGCTTCTACCCATTTTGTAAAATAATCTGTCGCGACAATAAAAAATCGCTTGTTACCCGGGGCATGAGGCAGTGGTCCGACGATGTCAAGTCCCCATTGGGCGAACGGCCAAGGACTGGTTATGGAGCTTAACTCTTCAGCAGGCAGGTGGGTCAAAGGAGAGAATTTCTGGCACTGTTCACACTTTTTTACGTAACATTCGGCATCGGCTCTCATTGTCGGCCAGTAATACCCCTGTGTCACGGTCGATGAGCCAAAGAGCGCCCGCCAGAATAGGCGCCACAACTGCCTTCATGAATTTCAGTCAGAAACTCTTCGACTTTGTTCGGATGCACGCATTCCAAGTATGGACCAGAAAGGGATTTTTTGTAAAGCTTTCCTTACGGATCCAAGTAGTATCGCAGGGCTTTGTTTCGTAGCTTGTGCGCTTCTTTCTTGTCCTCTGGGAGCTGTTCGGAAGACAAGAATGCAGCAATGGGATCCATCCAACTCGGTCCAAATTCTATAATATTGGATTTCCTCCGAAGGACCAATTCTCGGTTCTGGGATAAGACCTACTTCGATGGTCCATTTAATTTTTGAGTTAATGGCAGAGGCTAGGCAAGCCAGGGCATTTGCATGTGTGTTCCGATCACATGTTATCTGATTCAATTCATGATGGTCAAATTTTGCCCGCAAGGAGTTAGCCATTTTCATGTAAGCCGCCATACGGTCATTTCTTGCCGCGTACTCTCCCTTTAGCTGATTGATCACCAGTTTTGAATCGCAAAAAACAAGCAAACGCCGAGCACCCAGAAGATGTGCATTACACAAACCGGTTAGAAGGGCTTCATATTCGGCTTCGTTATTTGATGCTTCGAAGCCGAGCTTCACGGCCTGCTCAATTATTGCGCCATCGGGAGCCATGATTACTACTCCGACTCCACTACTCCGTTGATTGGATGATCCATCACAATACAACTACCAAATGTCCCCAACATAAATTCTCCAGTTCGGCTTAGGTCGAGTTTCATCAGACTTGAAGTCGGCAAGACCCCCAGTGAATTCGGCCACAAAGTCGACAAGCACCTGTCCCTTGATTGAGGTTTTAGGTAGAAACTGAATATCGTACTGGCCGAGTTCAAGAGCCCACTTTGAAACGCGTCTTGATGCTTCTGCACTTCGTAGTACTGATCGGAGGGGGTAATCTGTTAGCACCCCAATAATATGCCCCTGGAAGTAATGCATCAGTTTTCTTGCTGCCATGACAAAGGCCAGAATGAGTTTTTCCAATGGAAGGTAGCGTGTTTCGGCGTCAACCATTGCCTTGCTGACATAGTACACTAGCCGCTGCTCCCCCAGTTCTTCCTTTATCAGTATGGCGCTGACGGCCCGGTCAAAAACTGCCAGATACAAAATGAGCGGATCACCGGCCAAAGGCGTTGTCAAGAGTGGAACTGATCGGAGGTAGGTCTTGAGGCCGTTGAAAGCAGCTTCGCACTCGGCGGACCATTCAAAAGCCTTGCCCTGCCGTAGTGTATGAAAGAACTGTCGGTAGCGGTCCGTGGAACGACTGATGAACCTGTTGAGTGCGGCGGCCATCCCCATTAACTTCTGAACCTCCTTGACGAATCGAGGGGAGCCGAGTTCTAAGATTGTGTGTGATTTGCCTTGGGTTGGCTTTCGATTCCTTGGTGATTGACAATGTAACCCAAGAATTTGCCAGAGCCGATCTCAAACGCCTTATGGAATCGTTCAGCTTCATCTATATTACTTAGAATGCCGAATGTCTCTTCCAGGCGATTATATGATTCTGCTCTTCCCTGGACTTGGACCACCATATCGTCAATGTACACTTCCATAGTTGTGGCTGAGTGGTTCCTTGAACATGGCAGTGACCAGTCTTTGGTAAGTTGCTCCTGCATTCTTCAGTCCAAAGGCATAACCTGTAGCAGTAGGTTCCTCTTGGGGTGAGGAATGCAGTTTTGTCTTGGTTCTCCGGATGCATAGCGATTTGATGGTAGCCTCTGTAAGCATCGAGGAAGCTCATACGCTGATGGCGTGCCGTCGCATCTACAAGTTGGTCAATTCTGGGTAGGGAAAAACAATCATTGGGGTAGGCTTTGTGTAGGTTTGTGAAATCGACGCACACTCGCCAAGTCCCATTTTTCTTCTTCACAACCATTGTATTAGAGAGCCATGTAGGGTAGGTCACTTCCCTGATTGCCCCGGCATCAAGTAGTAACCTGTCCACTCCTCGAAACGGCGGGCAGTGTGCTCTGCAGCTGACCGTCGCTTTTCTGCATGATCGCCTTGCATTTAGGGTCCAACATCAACGATGCTGGGAAACAGACGGATCATACTCGGTATCTCTATGGAGTCAACGCAAAGACATCAAGTTGTTGATCAGGAAAAAAATCAGCTGCTTGTTTATCGGCTTGATTCAGGAAGACGCCGACTATGAAGAACTTGTCTGGGCTTCCGTCGATTTCAACTCGATCTAGGCCTTCCGTGGCCTTTTCACTTGGGAGACGTCCAACATCGTCGAGGCTCTCCCGATCCGGCACCTCAATGGAATTCACTTGCAACTCTTTTGGCGTCTTTCCAGCAAGGAGATAGCATGGTTGCGCCGACTTCTGTGAGCCACGGATTTGCTCAATGTCGCGTTCTGTCGGGAAGCGTAGCAGCTGATGATAGGTGCCTGGCATGGCCTGTATAGTATGCAACCAAGTTCGCCCCATGATGAGATTGTACGACGATGGCAGCTTGACGACCAAGAATTCCACATCCACTGTTCGGGAGCCCGCTCGAACGGGTAGTGTGATTTTCCCCAACGGGTATTCTGGATTGGCGTTGAAGTGAAATAGTGGGTAAGGAGCTAGAAAGAGATCCGATTCGGAGGAGCCAAGTTTAGTGAATGTCTTGTAGTACATAACTTCCAATGTGCTCCCCGGATCGATGAGTACGCACTCAACTGTGAATCGATTTACGTGTAATTCAATTACCAAGGGATTGATGTGAGGAAGTGTCACTCCGATCAAATCTGAATCATCGAAAGCAATGCTCGCAGCTTCATGGGGCCGTTTAGTCGGAGTGAGTTGATTTTGAGGGTCGGGATTCGACTGAATCGTATGCACGGCGGATGACATTGGCAGGCTGTATATCATGTGGATCACGCCGAGTAGGGGGGAATCATGTCTTAAGGCTATTACTTTGGTTGAGTTGCCTTTTCGGACGTATTGTTGTAGCCGACCATCTTGTACTAACTCCTCCAAGTGATCCTTCAATGCATAATAACTCTCAGTATCATGGCCATGGTCCTTGTGATACTCACACCGTCTATCCCATCTCCTCGTGTCGGGAGGTCCCACCATTTTGGACGGCCATTTGAAGAACGGAAGGTGTTGGACTTTGGACATTACCGCACTGATCGGCTCTATCAACTCCGTATATTTCTTGTCAGCGCACCTCATGCACCTGCTGTCAACTTGCAGTTGTTCATTTGCTCGGCTGGAGCATTGGTCGCTCGATCAGCGAGAATCCCGTCTCTTGTCTCATTTGGCCCGATGTCATGGTTCAGGGCTCTGAGGTGGTACAAAATTTATTGGCTGAGCAATTTCAGAAGGAGCCGTCTTATTGGCCGTATTTTCGGCTTTAACCCGCAAGGCGTCATCTTCCACTTTGCAGTATTCTTCGACTTTCTTCATTAACGACCAGACCGTTTTGAGAGGCCGTCTTGTCAAAGAGCTTCGAAGGGCACTGTTGGGATGTAAGCCCATCTTGAAGGCGGTAATGGCCATGGAGTCATCGCAAGCGTCATCTACCAGATTAAAACACTCCCAATACCGCGCCGAATACGCAAAAAGGGTTTCACCCGATTGAATCTGCATTGCCCAGAGGGAATCGGCTTGCTTTGGCTGGACCTCATTAGTGATAAATCTTGCCCTGAAGGATTTTTGGAGTAGGTGGAAGCTTTTGATTGAGGCTGGCCCCAGTTTATAGTACCACCTGACAACCGGTGGACCTAAACTGCTCGGAAATATTCTGCACATGAAAGCCTCGTCGTCTGCATGCAATGTCATGGCTTGCTTGTAGTGACTGATGTGATCGGTGAGGTCTGATTTCCCATCATAGAGAGTGAACGATGGAGCTTTGAACTTTTTGGGCAGAATCGCCCTTGCGATCCGTCTCACAAAGGGATCATGCTGGTCTTCTTCATCTGAACTATTTCTTCGTCGCTTATGCCTTGCACGTGGACTCTCTTCTGAGGAAGTGGAAGTTTCGGGTCATCCCTTCTTCTTGGGCTCCGGGGATAATGAGTCGGAGTCACTATCAGTGTCTTGTTGTCGAGCTCGAGGTCGTCGACCACTTGCCCTCAGAGGTTATTCCGGATCTTGGCATACAGCTTGTTTGGACTTCGCCACTTCTAAGGCCAAGTCCTGACGGAGACGTTCGTTCTCAGCGATCATGTTCTCCAATCTCTGTTCGTTTTGCTTTACTTTTTCCACGATCGCTTGCATTGCCTCATGCTCTGAAGTTGAGGGTGAAGCGAAGTTCAGAGCACGTCTTGCGGGATAGTCTCTGGTCCAAGCATGTTTGTTGGAGTGAGGTCGTCTCTCTGCGTGGTGTCATTAGTGACTATCGGAGGGCCTTCCGTTACGCCTGCCATGGATGTATTTGAGTATTCCCACAGACGGCGCCAATTGTGGAGAAGTGGTTAGGAAATACTCTTCAGATTCTGGGGGACGCTCATGATCCTCAGCTAGCCACCTGAAAAAGAATTAACACTCCGGTCGGGGGTGCTGGAATTAGCACTCCGACGGATAAGTCAATGTATACTCTCTTGATTACTTGTATCGTAAGTTAAATTTGCTAGTTCTCACATACGTTTCTCCGTCTGAAGATCCTGTATTTATAGTATTCTCTTTGGGCCTTATGGCCTGGCCTAACCCTGATCCTTTACTTGTACTTTTACTCGGCCTTTTCTCTACTGGTTAGAATGCTGGCTATTTTATTCAGCTCTTCAATTGACTAGGGTCAATGCCGAATAGAGGTTATGTTCTGGACCGGACTGGTCCACTCGTTTCTATTGATCCAAGGAAATTCGGCTCCCACATTCCCCAAGTTTTACTGGGAAATAGTAATTTAGCTAATTGTGGGAAAATTAATGCGAATATTTTCCTTTGAATCAAACAAGGGTCTCAGAGATGTTTATTATTTTTTTTTAAAGAACATTGCTTTTACCCTTTTCTAGATTTCTTTATTTTTATTTACTTATTTATTTTGTAACATTCATGTTTGGAATTCTACAGATTTTCTTGGGTAGTGTGTTTCTTACCTCAGGAATTTTTTAAGTTTGCAATTTGAATCAGTAAGCCTTATTGCATAAGGTAAGAAAGCCGACTTAGATTTCTACTATTCCTTTGTTTTTTGGATGATGGAAGTACATTAAAATTATTTTTATTATCTAAGTTTTCTTGAATTATGTAGATGTATTTAGAATCTGTTAGTTTACTTAATTAAATATAAGAGCCATCTTGTGGAATAGAAAAATAATGTTAATGGTGATTTGTGGAATAGAAAAACATTCTAGATACTACAAGCACTGATGAATCCAAATTTTTTATAATTTTAATGAACCCTACACCCAAACGACTTGGGGTATTCTTCATCCCTACATAGACATCTTTGAAAATTGAAATGGAAGAGAAAATCTGCTGTTTGCTTGCTTACGTCATGCATTTTCCTCCCTCACTTACAATTGTTATATTCCTTCCGTTTGGTGGCCTAGAAAATTGAGATTTTGAATATTATGATTGCTTTTGCTTTGGTTTCTTAATCAAGGAAAACACATCAATTGAATTGAATGATTTTCAATTACACTTTATAAGCACATTCTGTTATGCGTTGTTTGGTCCAAGATTTGTTGAAGGAAAGGAAAATGAAAATGAAGAGTAAATCTGCTGTTTGATTCCTTGCTTCATTTTTCTCTCTGACTTGGAATTGTATTATATACCTTCTGTTTGGTGGCCTACAAAATTGAGGAGATTTTGAATCTTATGCTTGCATTTTTTTTTTAATCTTCCACGTTCTTCCATTTATTTTTTTTCCAATTACTAAAAACTTATTTGTCACGACCTAAACCCGCCCTATAGGTTTAGCGTCGTAACCAGCCAGTAATCATTGGATTACCAAAGGCCTCTTAACAGAATAAAATATAATTAGGGGCTATGGAAGCAAATATAAAAAATATACATAGTCTATAGAGCTGTGTAGACGTACATGGGACATAAATTTGAAACCTTATAAAATATACACAGAAGATGTCATGTCCATATAAGTCTTGCAACATCATTCAAGTGTCGTCAAAAGGGACTTAGCCCAATATACAGATAAACAAAACTTAAACGTTCTTAACATGATACACAAAATAATTCTTGACATGGTCCACAAAATTTGACTTTTATACACGGGAACCTCCCCGAGAGGTACAGTGGCTAGCTGACCCTAAAACTTTCCAGGTAGTAGTTTAGGCCTAGTCATACGCTTGCCCACCCACACATAATATAAATAGTGAGCGGGAACCCAGTGAATAATAACAGGGTAAAGGGTTTTAATGAACAATGTCCATACCAGATTCAGAAATCAGAATTCAAATTCAGAAATAGAATCACATTCATATTCATATTCTTGTTTGAATCATATACAGAAATCAGAGTTTGTACTTAATCATACGTGGTACATCCATTAACGCTAACAACAGATACAAAACAATTGCAGAACATATGGTGGTTATGAGTAACCAGTTTCATAAAGAACCTCTGAATCCAGGTAACAGATGACAGATATGCTGAGCTCCATGATGGAGCCTCCGATATGGGTAACAGAGTGTAGACATATTAAGTTCCATAATGGAACCTCCGATATTGGGTAACAGCTAACAGATATCACATGATGCTAAGGATGCCACAAATACATTGTCAGAAATTGGACAATCATTCATTGTGTAGGACATAGCATTTCAGAAAACATATCTTCTTTTATCATACAAAAAATAAATAAAGTTGAACATAACTTTATTAAGTTATTACTCACAGATGGCTCCAATTGCAAAACAGATGAACCAGACAGATCAAATAGCTTACGGTGCGTGACCTACAAACAACACATAACATGTACATATTGAAACACGCGCCTAGGATTCATTAAGCCATTGTGTTTCGTTCTTAGCGTGTTTCTAAGTCTTATTTGCATTATCATGTCTTAATCTTGGCCTAGGAATGCCTAGGATGCAATGAGGATGCTAAAATGCACTTGAACACATTTAACAAAACTTGCTGAAAACAGGGGTCCCGCTCAAGCGCAACTTCCTTCACTCAAGCGGACATGCAAAATGTGAGCTGCTGCTCGAGCACACATTCTTTTGCTCGAGCGGTCTATAAAAGTACTGGTTGTGTGATTTTCACCCTCGACGATCGCTCGAACATGAGACTTAGGTCCTCGCTCGAGCACAACTCCTGTCGCTTGAGCGGTCTACAAAACATATGAACTTCTGAGAATATGCATTTTACGCTCAAGCCAACTTTTGGTCGCTCGAGCAGAAGTGCAAAAATAAAGGTGGTCGCTCGAGCATAGGATCTGTCGCTCGAGTAGAGAGGTCGAATTTTGGAATTTCTAAATTCACCTCCAAGCTTCCAAACTCAAATCAACTACTTCAAAACTCATCCTTTTGGGCCAAAAACTTGAGGAATCATATGTGAACTTGGAAAACATTGGGAATTCTAAATCATTTCGCAAAATCAAAGCCCAAAAGCTTGCCAATTGTGCAAAACAAAACTCAATTCTTTAGAAAAACATAGCATCCATGTATTGTCTTGACTTCAAAACTTCCAAAACATGATCTAATGACACTAAATGACATGAAACTTGATGAATTCCCACAACTAAGGTGAATTAGTAACATGCATGAGGAAATTCTTGGGAAAACAACTTCAAAATGCTATGAAATATGCATGCATGCGAGATATGGCTCAATTTCATCAATTCTAACTCAATCCTTGTATCATCCAACTTAATTCTCTAGAGTTCATGTCCTACACATCATAATTGTACAATCTAAGACCCTGTTTGTTTTGGGGTTAAATAGATGGAAGGGGATTAGGACGAAGGTGGGGTTATTTAGTGTTGCGTTTGTTTGTAGAGTTGGGGAGGGGATTAGGATGGAGGAGGTGCTATAGATGGAGGTTGGAAGGGGGATTGAGATGAAGGAGGTGGAGATGGTATTAGAAAAATAGTGAAGGGGTTAGAATTTTTTTATTTTTTATATATTAGGAACTTTTTTTAAATATTAATGTTTAATTTTTTATATTTTTTTTATTTGTTTTATTATTTTATATAAAAATAATTTAACAATTCCTACTAACAACTATCATCAAAACAAACACAATTTTACTTAATCCCCTCACTATCAATCCCCTCCACTCTACTCTGAAAACAAACGGGGCCTAAGGGTTGAATTCTTACCTAGGCTTGTCAATGTGAGAGCTATAGAAGCTTGATTCTTGTGTTTCTAAGTCCAATTCCTTCAATTTCTAGCAAATTCCTCCCAATCTCAAGTGTTGATATCAAACTCTCACTCTTGGTCTCTTACTTCCTCTCTCTCACATTGTATAGGCTCAAAATGATGAGTAGAAAGTGACTCAAAGCGATGTATAAGCCTTTTATAGGCTTGGTTAAGAAAATTAATTAATTCCACTAATCAACTGAGTATTATTCTAATTATTTCGCTCCGAATCGAATTTCAATTAAACCTACCACAATGTTTTAAAAATTCCAACTAACACATATACTAAGTTAATTTCGTGATCGGATGCCGATAAGGCCTTCAATTCGTAGAACAAAACAGAAACATAAACGAATATTCCTACCGCAGACAGATATAAACACAAATAATGCAATGCACATGTAATTAACTCAGTATTTCATCTTAATTACTTATTAGGTATAGTTAAGCATAGATTAACGTTAATAATGGGTCAGGGTTGTTACATTATTGTCTCAAAATTATATATTTGATTATTTTAAAACAAATTTTTTAATTAATTAATTAATGTGTATTTGATTTTGTTGTTAAGCCAAATAAAATAAAATAAGATTGAATGTATATTTAGCTTTGGTTGTGAACCTACAAAAAAAAAATAAAATAAAATAAGGTCAAGTTGAGTTGGGAAAAATCCAAACCCATTAAGAGATGGGAATGGTAGTACCCATGGAGAATGGGGAATAATTAAAGGGAATGGGGATGGGGAATTAATATGCACCCCATTAACCCCCATTGCCATCCCTAACTTGTGGGCCATTGTTTGTCCTATTGTCATATGCAGTAATGGTCCTATAGAGAACAAGAGAATCTTTTTAAGGAAATGAATTAGAAAAACATATTGATAGACCAATGTTAAGTAAAAATTTGTTATATGACTAAGATGTGATTGATTTTGTTTGATTATTTTAATGAGTGGAATTGAACGAAAAGATTGTCAAGTAAAAAATCTAATAATAAAGAATTAGAGAGAGGTTTCAGCCCTATTATTCAAAGAGTTTAAAATTAATATTTAAATTCATAATAGTAGTGCTTTTTATATACAAACAGAGTTTGTTATTTTTGCTTATAGGTTTTGACTTGTATGATGCCATGCCATGCCATTGCTTTAATAGATATTTATTTTTGCTTCAATCCAAGTTTCCAATCTATGTTATGTATCTGTCTTTTTCGGTAGTGAATTGTACATTTTTCAAAGCGGTGATTTATTTTTTTTGGCAAGAATACAATTATTATCTAAATTATAAGTACAAGCATTTATTTAGATGTGTACATCACATTTTGGTTTGATATATAGTAATACAATCGAATTGTTTGATTTGCACATATCCATGGTGAGTAAATATGACAATAAGGTAAAAAAAAAAAAGAAAAAAAAGAAAAAGAAGAAGAAGAAGAAGACAGGACATGAGTATCTCATATTCATTTCATGCCCAAAATCTCCATTAATTTTATGTGTAGTGCGATTTAATTTAAACTTTGATTTACAATTGCAAATGTTATAGGCTATTGGCTTATGCAAAGAGATAAAACAATTAAAAAAAAAAAAAAAAAGTTGTAATCAATTGTTGGGGGGAATTACTACATCGAGTAAGTTTTGACTATTTGTTAGGGAATTTTAAATTTACTTATAGAATTTTGGCACTTTTTTTTATTAAATTTGTGTCTGTTAGAGGATTCACATTTCTTCCTAATATTTTGAGCATTCATGATATGACAAACACTTAGATGACCCAAGGAACCATTTGACATATAAATAAGATAAGACCAAATGCGCTAATTAGGGGTGTTTATTTTCAAAAATCTTAATTTCATGTCTAACTCAACAAATAAATAAGTCAAATAGTTAAAATAGATGAATATGTTTTTACAAGAATAACAAAACTAATATGTAACAATTTCAACACCATAATTTATATAGCAATTCTAATTTATATATCCATTTCATCACTTACTATATGATTCTTTTTCACCCTTTACTGTAAATTGCATATTCTACTTGAATATTAATTCTTGTTTATCACTTAATATTGTTAATACAACTTTGTTAATAATGTAAATTATTTTATGATGTAATGCATATAACAACTTTTATAATCCAAGATTTAGAACTATCAAAGTAAGATACTTGGAAATCACTATTAGATAAAACTTTAGAGCAAAAGATATGGAACCATAATCTTGTAAAATCTCTAATTAATATTGCCATATCACATGGGTCATCGTAACAACTAAATAAAACATTGTAGACTTCTACAAAGATTCCTATTGGAGCAAGAGAAAGTAGGATTGGGTAACCCCAATATGTGGTCAATTACATGTAAGTATGCCAATTAATAGAGTTACATATTTATGTAAATGATTCTATTTGTTAAAGTTGTTTACAAATTGATAGGATTTGAAAAAGCGATGTGAAGAGTCTTTAGAGCCTGGGACAGTATCTTTAACTCAGGAGCAGCTGTTAATTGAGGTTATTAGAAAGAGATCGGGATACTTAAAAGGCTTCGGAGTTGGTCCAAAACCATCCTCATCCAGATCTTCTATTAGTGCACAATCACATATTGAAGTGGTTTCGAGCCTACAAAAACAACTAGAGTCATTGAAGAATTTGTCCAAAGTCCAACAAGAACAAATTGCAGCCCAGAACCTGGTAGCGCAAGAGCAAGCTAAAATGATTGAAATGCAAAACAAAAGATTTGAAGAGATTGAGATGTTTATGAGGATGCACAATGATCGAGCAGGCATGCAGGTTGATGAAGATGATTATCCATCAGATGAATCTTATTGGCAAACACTTTTGTAAGTATATTTTTCACAATTTAATTTTGAAATCACTATAAGCATTTCACTTAATATATTTGTTGAAACAAACTACTACTTGCTACTCTTGAGTTGGTTGAGTTCACATAGAACTTTAATTATTGCAAAACCTAAGGTTTAAAAGGTCTATTTGGGAAGCAATTGAACTTTCAATTAAGATAATAGTGAAGGTTATGCAATCCCCCGTTGGTGACATTACTTTGATGATAGCTGCAGCTATTGATACTACTGTGGTTGTAGCTGCTGCTTGTGTGAGTCTTCATTGTCAATTGAAGTTGTTTGACTCCAGTCAATTGAAGCTGTTGATGCTACTGTGGTTGTAGTTGCTGCTTGTGTGAGTTTTGATTGTCATTTGTTGGTAAGAAACCAACAAAGAAAACCAACACACAACAAACACTCTCACTGCCCGGTCTCAAGTCTTACAAATCGGTACAAAACATAACAAAACTTTACAGCAGCCACCCATAATCCGTTCAAACCACTCATTCATTATTCTTCAATTTTCGATGAAAGTGTAGCTTGTTTTAGTACATTAGGACACATATATATACGAGCTCTGAAAGGCTAGTTCTCATCATCCTAGCTAGTATTATGCAGGTTGTAGTGTTAAGAAGTTAAAAATAAAGCTTATAGCCACCTTTAAAATCCTAAGTAAAAAGCTAGTCATCCCATGTGAATAACTGTGATGTCTACCCATTTTTTGATTGCAATGATTATGGTTCTATAATTGAATCAAACAAAAGTTACAACCTTTGTCAATTAAATTAATTGTTTTTCCAATTAAGGCCGCACAGGGGCCAACTTCCACCATACTTGGTCCTTTTCCAAATTAACTTCATCCCAGTTTTTGTAATTTAGAAATTATCATATAGGTGGTTGTATATTTGGTTAATGATATTTTGTAAAAAAATTTCTTATTGTTATTCTTATTTTTTAGGAAAAAAATTAGGGGTGGCTGTTGTGTTTGGTATATCATAGTTTTGAAACTAAGCATTTTATTACCAACATTTTAATATTGTAATTTTTTTCATATGTTTGACAGATTGGCAATGGATGGAAAACATTTTGAGGGAGCATCAGAGGATTACATTTTGAATTTTTGGATATATTTTGTCATAGGATTTTGTAGCTTGGGAAGTTTTTTTTGGAATCATTGTGTATATGTTTCAAGTTTCGGATTGTAACGGATTTACTGATGTTGAATGTTTTGGATTTGATATTTTGTTTATATTTAATATGCTACTATTTTTTAATTAAGTTTATAGTTTGGATGCTTTGTACAATGTATTAATTAATTAATCAATTAATTTTGATTGCATGTATGTGTAGAAAAGATGCACAGGAAAAATAAGTTTGGGTTTGGATTATTTTTTATAGGTTTATGAATTGAACAGGGAAATTGTAAAAAAATTAAAAATAATGAATTTTTGATGACATGTTTTGCAGTTGTTAATTTACTTTTGGTGACAATTTGTTTCGGTTGCTAAAAGTCTATGTGAAATAGGATATGAATTTATAGCAACCAAAATCTTAATTGGTCACCAAAAGATTTGGCATTCAGCAACTAAGCATTTTTTGTCGCTGAAGGATGCTTTCGCGACATTTTTGTAGGTCGCTAAAACCTAACATGGCATCTACTTAAGGCTATTTTTAGCGACTAAATGTTACTTTACAGTGACGATTTTTTGGTATTTGGTGACTAAACTATTTAGTCACTGATTCTTTTATAAGCGCGACCGTAGTTTATTTGGTCGCCGAATCATTTAGTGACATGGCTTCGGCGACCTTTTTTTTTTGGGTCGCTGATACTTCTAGCAACGAAAAATACACTTTTGGTGACCAAAAAAAAATGTCGCTAATTGAAGTGCAAATTGTTGTAGTGGCTATAGCTAATTCATATATATTTTTTAATCTATAATGAAATATCAAAGTAAAAGTGAGTGAGAGAGATTTTGTACGGGGAGCAAAAATTTTATGCTTCCATACTCCTTACATCCAAGCTTCGCGTTTCTCTGAGCAATGTTGCCGAACCTGAAAACATAGCGACAATGAGCTACTCGGCGGGTGTATTGCCAGAAAACCCTTCCGATGATCAAGTTAGCACTCATAGAGAGAGAAGTGGAGAAAAGAGAAGATAGCTTTGTGTCAAAAGATTGCAGACCTATTACATAGAGGCACTGTAGGGTTTATATTGTTCGTGTGCACATTACCCTACTCGTCCTCTCCTGGGCACGTGGGCGTACTATCATTTCTTTGTCTTACACGTATGTGTGCGATAATATTGCCAAACAGTATCGACAAAACAACAAATTGGTATTGATGTGCACGAATAGTGGATTCCCCTCTCCGCTCTCCAATTGGGTCACGTGGCAACTCTTGTCAAGCTATCCACAATCTGGCGCATGGCTGTTAATACCAAGACAAGCTTTTACCAACCGGCCTAGCCCCGAGAGCCTAACCGGCCAACTTCAGCTCGATCTGACCAGTTAGACTCGCCTTAGTTCTATACCATGATCCATTTCTATTTGGACCACCACAACTCGGTGAGGTTGACTCGGTCCACCAGTAGAACACCTTGGCTGAGATAGTAGAGCTTGATCAACCCTACTTGGCGAAGTTGGTCCATTTCAATCTGGCCCAGCTAACTGCAAAGCAATGGGCCGAGCTGATCCCATCACGTTAACATCTCAGCCCTTTTACATTTTCAAAACTCCTATCTCAGATTTAATATGTGAAATTTATTACAAATTAGTAATTATATATATATATAATATTATATAAAATTAGTTTGTATTATATATATGAAAAATATTATACAAATTAGTGTTAGATATTATGCAAAGGCTTGATAATGGGTTAAAATATTCTTCAATCCGCCAAATCCGTCCAAAATGGCTCAAACCGCAATTTGCTAATTCCCCAATCCACTAATCTACCGTTTGGTTTGAACTTTATTCTCAAACCTCCTGAATTGCACTGCGCACACCCCCTAGTTATAGAGACATGTGCACCATTAAGTCTCATAAGTGTTTCTATAGATAAAGAAAATAAATAAATAAATAAATAAAAGTCTTGATAGTTGGCCTTAAAGAAATTTTGTGACAATTTTTGCACCTGTCGAGAAAAATTGATTATTAGTGATAAGTTTCTAAATGTTCCTAAAAATTGACAATTAGTGACTTTTTGTGATGAATTTTTCAAATTTTTGCTAAAAATTGATAATTAATGACATTTTTTTATGAAAGGCATTTGGTCCATAAATCTAATTTTGATTTTTCTTTGTCCAAAAGTTTACACCCTAAAATACTTTATGTATAAGGACAAATGTGAGCTAAATGACTAAAACTTCGTTTGGTTTTAGATTTTTTGGCTAAAAAACACAAAATGTCACATCCAAACCATAATCATTACACTTTTTCTCTCACAAAAGTCAAAGAAGATAAAAAGCCAAACCAAATGAGGCTAAAAAAGCCAAGCTAAAAGAGTCTCAACACAAAAAAACCAGCTAAAAAACTAATACCAATGAAGACTAAACTACCTTTTATATGTATATATCCTATTGCTATATTGTTTAATCTTCATTCTCACCGATAGAATCAAACATAACCCTCTCTCTTTCTCTCATCACTATCTAAGTCGCCACCATCGCCGCCCCTTCCTCGACCTCACCCGTTCCGCGATCTCAACAGTTACCACCGTAGTCCCCAAAGGCCACCGAGACTTCTTCGGTGGCTTCAGTGAAAGCATCGACTTACGCTTTTGAAGAAGTATGAAAATATAGTAATAGAAGTACACTTTTCAATCTCTACCGCCTCAATCTCAGGCCTCTACATTGCCATCAAGAGCAACCTCGACGTTGAGTCCATGCTCGAGAAAGTCGGTTTCTCCAATGCCAAATAAGAAGTAGAAAAACCAAACTCCTCTAATCAAATCCTGAGATTCATCTTCGAAGTAACTCCACTCGATCTGGATTCGATAATGAAGAAGAAGAATAAGAATCGGAAGGTTGAGTTGGCTGCTTCGAGCGGTGGAGCACTTGCTCTCCCTGTTCTATGTAACAAGGCTCTGTTCCCGATTAGAGTTCCGATCACCATTACGCATACACCTTCTCAAATTTGAGCGATTATCCTAATCTGTGACAATCCCAGACCTACATCTCAGTCCGATGAACGACAAGAAAGATCTACTATTCGGTTCTGTTGTTGTAGATCTATCTCGATGACAATAAAAGTATTGGTGGTCGGCAGCGGTAGCGGAGTTGGTGGAGAGGGATTAAAGGATTTGGAATCAGATAAGGAGGAATGCGTTGATATTGAGGGTCTCCTCTCAAGACTCGAAAATCGAATCTTTTGTAGAATTCACGGTGTTATGGTGTCAAATCTTCTAACAATTCTAAGTATTGAAGAAAAATTCAGACTATAGAGGGTATGAAATCAATATTTTCTAGAAAAAAAATTAAAATAAAATAGAAAAAATAATGAAGTTTGATCTTTGCAACTTAGGTGATGATTTGTTTTACTTTGGTATTGCAATTTGTAGACGATCAAAAAATAAACTCCAAGCTAAGTATGGACCTAAGTGCTGAGGTTGCCCCTTTGAGGTGACCAGGAATGAAAAATGAGCATGGGCTAAAGCCCAAGGAAAGTGGGCCAACAGTGGGCCGGAGCAGGTCCGTCCCGCCAAAGGTCCGAACAGACTCCACGGAGGAAATTGCCCAAGTGAAGTTATAGAGGCAACATTTGCAACCATCAAGTTGCGAAGGTACTTTGTCTCAGCGCCACCATTCCAAGTATTGTTGGTACAGCCGCCATTCCTAGTATTGTCGGTTCTGCCGCCATCTGAAGTTGCTGAGGGAAAGAGAAAACCAAAGCAACTAAGTTACAGAGGCAACATTTGTAACGGTCAAGTTGCCGAGGCACTTTGTCTCAACGCCGCCATTCCAAGTATTATCAGTACAACCCCTATTCCTAGTATTATCGGTTCCGCCGCCATCTGAAGTTGCTGAAGGAAAGAGAAAACCAAAGCAACTGAGTTGCAGAGGCAACACTTACAATGACCAAGTTGCGGGGGCATTTTATCGGCGTCACCATCTCTAATATTGTCAAGACTGTCATCTGAACTTGCTGTGGGAAATGACTGCCGTAACAACTACAATCGCAGCAACTAACTTGTGGAGGGAACATCCTACTAAGGTGATAGCAGCCTTTGGGAGAAGTTTTCCCTCCACAAGTAGAGGCTAATGCTTGGCACTGATAGCAGACCCCAAGGCATTACTAGCCTAGGGCTGATAGCAGGCCCCCAAAGTCATTTTTAGCTCGGCGTTGATAGCAGGCCCTGAAGCTCACTAGCTCAACACTGATAGCAGGCTCCAAGGCTCACTAGCTTGGAGCTGATAGCAGGCCCCAAGGCTTACTGGTTGGAGCTAATAGCAAACCTAGAAATACCAATATACGGCAGTGACCCCGCGAAGATGGAAGCAGGGTAGCCCGAGTATAAGGGACTCCATTTCCATTACCCAGGTCATGGACCTACCTTAGTCATATAGACAGGACTAAGAAAGCCCCCTTAGGCTTGGTACTAAGGCACAACATGACTGATAGCAGGCTTGGTTGCGGCCTTCGCCTTGGGAAGTTGGGGAGTTTGTGGTTAAGTGGCTAAGGGTGGAGGCTTCGTTGAGGTGAACACGAACACATGGCTGATACCAGGCTGTGAAGTCCTGAGAATGCATGAACTAACTAAATAGAACTGAGAAGGCAAGTGCAGTGACAAACACTCCCGCCGTAACTGTACTTGCTAAGGCTCATAAAGGAGTTACAGCACCAAACACTCCCATCGCAACTACACTTGCTGATGTTCAAAAAAGTTAGTTGCGGAGGCAAACAGATAGTGCACAGTACATGCAGAAGGACAGAAGGACACGTGGCACTTTCAACTTGGTAGCTCAAGGCAGAATATTCTATATGATCCTCTGGGACACAGATCTTCTCTCTATTTGACCACTTGGTGTCCCCTTGGCACCAAGGAAAAGCCTATAAATATGGCCCATTTCCCAGCCCAAGAGAGGAATTTTGGGAATTTGAGGGAGATGCTGTCTATTTGTGCACTGCCATGCCATTGCCTTCTTCTTGAGCCACCTGTTTCACCCTCATCCTCATCCTACTCATTCTCTAACTTTCCCAAATATCAGCTAACTCATTCTCCAGTCATTCCATCATTCTTGGACCATTAACATAGTTTTGCCTCTCTAATCATCTTCTTAACCTCGAACCCCCTACACAGTTTAACAAACTATTTTTGGGCAAATTGATTTCTCTTGAAAAGGTAATGATTTCTCTTGTTGGGAGAGAAGATGAGAGAGACAGTGGAATGTGGTGGTGGTGGTAGTGGTAGTGGTTGTTGTTTTTAACAGATAGTGGCTTTTAATTTATTTTTTTCTTTTCCTTTTTTGGATATGGCTTGTTGTTGATGATGATCTGTTTATCTTTGTTTTTCTTTTTATTGTTGATGTTATTTTGATGATCAATAGATAGTGGTAGATATTTTTGTGTTGTTGTTGAACAGATAGATCTATTTGTGCCTCCACACAGATCTGTTTGTATCTTAAGTAGTGGGGGTGTGTGTATATGTTGGATCACTCATCTTCTTAGATTTGTGATAGATCACTCAACAAATAAGATTTTGTTTGGTTTGCTATTTCAACAAATAAGATTTGCTAAAAAAAAAAAATTTGAACAGATAATTTTGACAGATAAAATTTAGAGAAAAAATTGAACTAATAATAAAATTTGGACAGATTTGAACAGATAAAAAAAAAATTGAATAGATAGATATAAATTTGAACAGATAGTCAATGAAAAGTTAAAAAGTAAATTACAAACACACCCCCGAAGGTTTACTTAAATTACAAAGTATCCTTTGTGATTCTAGAAATTACATTATGCCCTTTAAGGTTTCTAATTTCATAACAAGTAGGTCATTTTATTAATAAATTATCAAGTTAATTAACAGTTTTTAATAATGTTAAAATTTTATTTCTATTAATAATTCAGATAATTTTATTATTGTATAGATAAACAGTTAGAAATTTTACTTTTTCAATTAATTCTATTAAATAAAAATTTTGACATGGAGGTATTTGTAATTTTTCAAACTACAGAAGGCAATTCGTATTTTAAACAAATTTCAGTGGTGAATTTATAATTTATCCAAAGTTAAACAAACAAACAAAAAGTTAAGCAGTAAAATTGGAAACAAAATGTCTTTCAGGATTTTTCACCAATTTTATCTGAAGACATTGCAACAAAAAAAAAAGAAAAAGAATTTTGTAATGACAATTAAAAGTAAACATGAATTTTTCGATGCACTATCTTTCTAATAGGACTTTTTAATCCTTTCTCAAAAATAAAGAAATAAATAAGAAGTAATTTTTTTAGTTATTGCCCCCAAAAAAAAAAATTCTGATTAAGGTTTCATTTAGAAATAAATTATTTTAGTAATTTTTTAACTTTTTATAAAAAAAATATACAGAAAAAAAAAAAAAAAAAATATAACAATTTATAATAACTTTTTAATTTTTTAACTAAGATATGTAATTGTCAAATGAGACGTTAACAAAATCAAGAAAGTTACAAGCAAAAACTAGAGAGAGAGAGAGAATATGAAGAGTCTAGTTGTCCTAGTGTCCGTGGATGCTGTGAAGAAAGTATTGAAAGTAGGTGAATCGCTACATGCAATGAACTCTTGCTATGTAATGTAGAATCAGAGTCTGGGTCTGATTTTCTGTCTTTTGGAGCTTTGCGAGTTCCCAACTTCTTCTTCTTCTCCTTGTTTTTCGTCTTTTGGCAATGTTCGCTGAGGTTCACTCGAATCAAAGGCACGGGGAGTACCGTGTGCAGGTACACCCAACAAAACATCCACCCGAGTAAGTACTGTTTTGGGGTCTCGGCCACCTGCTTCTCTGAAATCACAACTCGTATCTTCCTCTCCACTACAATTACAATTACAATCATAATCACAATCACAATGATGTAGTCATCAACGAAAATTCATTAACGAGATTATTCAACAAGTCATTATTAATGTTGCTATCTATCTTATCAATATTGTCTTTCTTGGAGTGTAGTTTTGTTATTTGGTTTATTGCTAACTTACTTTTTCTTTTGGGAAGGTTGGATATGTGCTGTGCTTTTTCTTGTCCATTCCTTTGTAATGTTTTATCTATTTTTAATAAAATATTACCTTTTTCTTCCCAGTAAATAATAAATATATATATATATAATGGGAAAATAACAAATCAATTTATGGGTTGAAAAAAAATTCAAAATAATAGTGAAATTTATAAATTTTAATTATTAAAATCGTAAACTTTTTCATGTGTAGGTCATTATTTTTTATAAGTGCAACTAACTTGTAGTTTCCCCTATATAATTATATAAATGTTGACAATATTGTAGAGCCTATTAATGATTTGAATAGTTTATTTTGTGAGAAGTAAATTATGTTGATCTAACAATTATAATCTCTCCATTTTATCATGTTTATTGTCTATTTTCAAAAACACATTTGATGTCTATTTTTTTTAGACAAACACTTTAAATTGAATAAATTATAATTATCGGATCGACGTCTTTTTTCGTGTGTGTGAATATACGAAGGGCCTCAATAATGGTTCAGATCATCAAAACGACATTCGTGCTCGGAAAACGACTTCCCTTCCAAATTATAGACGGGAGGGAAGCCCATCTCACATATATGTATGTAGTTGAGGGGAGACTCAGTATATCACACTTGTAAGTCTTTTAAATCAGTGTAACTGCAACATTGGTGAACGTAGTCTAATTTAGGATGTGCCTTGTAAATCTTGTATTCCAGTGTGTTTTTGTGGTTTACAATTCCTGTTTGTTCTTCTCTTCTTTCCTGATTTATCTTTTCAAATTGTTCCATAATAACCTATTACTCTTTTTTTGATCAGCAAAATAGAAGAAATTTATTGATAAATCGCAAGTATACAATTACATATGACAAAACATCAATAAAAAAGGGGGTCAAGTGCAAAAAGTATCATAGCATAACATAATAACCTATTGCTTATGCTATCAAACCCATGATAATCTCATTATTTTCTGTGCATAAACTTTTATTTTTTTATTCTAATTTCAGTGAAGTTAAAATATAAAAAAATTCAAAAGAATTGAATAATATTGTACTGTACTTGGGGAAAAAAAAAAAAAAAAGGTTCAAAGTTCAGTAGTATCAATTAATACCTGGATCCAGCTGCCTGGCTTTCATTTGTAATAACCGCACCAAAGGTGTGAGGAGGGCTAGTACCTTGTTTGGATCATGATGGCTTCTCAACTCTGTGGGATATGCATTTCGGGGAGGATCAGAATGAGACCGTTGGGGAGGATCAGAGCCAGATCTATTGTTCAATTTAAATTAGGGCTGCAAATGAACAGAGTCATTCGTGAACAGGTTCGAGCTCGGCTCGGTAAAAACTTGTTCGAAGTCGGTTTGTTAATTTTTTTTTTTTGCGTTCGAGCTCGAGCTCGAGCTCATTAAATTTTTAATAAAGAAGTCCAAACATTCTAAAGCTCGGCTCGTAAGCTCGGCTCGTTAGCTAGTTCGTTCAGTATTTATTATTTATATAATAAGTAATATTAAAATATGTATAAAAAATAAGAGAAATATGCTATTTATATATTTAAAAAATATAAATGTAAATAATAGTTAACTATAGATAGTACATTTATATAATAGTGATAGTAGATATTATTATTTTAGTAAAATATGAACTTTTTTAGTATATTTATATATATTGTATATATAATTGTATAATCAAAGTTTTAATTGTAACTTTAGTCTCGCATGCAAGTATGAATTTATAAATTTTTTGGCTTGTTAAGGCTCGTGAACAGGCTCGAGCTCGAGTCGAGCCTAAGCCAACTCTGCTCGAGCTTACTCAAGCTCGTTAAAATCTTAATAAACAAGTCCAAACATACTAAAATTCGGCTCGGCTCGGCTCGGCTCGTTTGCAGCCTTAGTTTAAATATATTGTCGTCATAGGCTTTGTCAGTATATTTTCTCTTTCCACTATCACCTCCCATCTTGACCCAAAGATAAGCAATGAGGAAACCTCATGTATCTATTTATAAGTGCATGTATGACCACTCTGGCGTGATGCAGTTTGTTATAAAGGAAATCTCAAGTTGCTGTCGTCATAGCATTTGATGTGGGTTCGATTCTCCCGCATAACGCAAATCTTGACTTAAGAAAAACTTGTGTTGAGCGGTCTGTGCAAGCTCTCATAGTCTCTAGTCTGGACAGAACAATAGGACACCTTGATACTCCCGACTCGAGCTCTGCCTTGGACCTGCGAGAAGATGTGAGAATTTTCCTTTAAAAAGAAAAAAAGGAAAAAAGAAAAGAAAAGCAGATGTATATGGTGGGAGTGATTTATTCTTATTATTATTATTATTTTAGACATTGGGTCATAAATCTAATTTTAAAATTTGTGAGGTAATCGCTCAAGTTTTAATTTTTTGGAATTATAACAACAATAATAATTTAAAAAATCATATTATTTTTACATATTTATATATATCTGTTTAATGTCATCTATTTGTACACCACACCTAATCTATATATTTGTCCATATTGCCATTACCACTAGCTATTACTAGTTGCCACCACCAAAAGCCATCGGTCAAGTCCGGCGACTTTTCATTGACTGATGATCCGACGATAGTAGAGTCAATATATAATATGATAGAACAAAAAAATCATATCGTATAATGTAAATTGATAAGCATATCACATCAGCAGCAGCTCCACCTCCAGCTACATCAGCAGCAGCTCCAGCTACTCTTGGCTCAACCATAGCAGCAGCAGCTCCAACTATTCTTGGCTCACCTCATACACTCAAGAGATAGATTTAGCACATGTTTAATGTCATTGTATAACTTTGTAACTATATTTCCGTATTAGATGGAATTAGTTAGGTAGTTATCAGTTTCTGTATAAATACACAAGTGTATCTTCATATTCAGTTTAATGAGAAAAGTGATCTTTAATAATTCTTCATGGTATCAGAGCCTCTCTGAGCTCTCACGAGCATATCAATGGCTTCCTCTTCATCTATCTCCTTGCCTACAAATCTCAATCTTCTTATCTCCAATCTAAATTCATTCATCACAGTCAAACTTGATGCAACTAACTTTCTTATATGGCGCAGCCAGTTTCAAAATATCTTGCGTGCTACTGACTTCTTGGATTTTGTAAGTGGATTAGTTCCATGTCCACCATTGATGATCAAGGACGACTCTACTGGTCTCAAAGTCTTGAATCCTGATCGAGTCAATTGGAACAAAATTGAGGCTCATCTCCTAAGTTGCATCACTGCAACACTTGCCTCTACAATTTTTTCTTCTGTTATTCATCTGCAACACAGCTTTGAGGTATGGACTGCACTCTGCAAACGTTTTACAACACTGTCAAGGTCTCACATTCATCAAATAAAAAATCGTTTAAATCATTTGACAAAAGAGTCCAAGTCTATTGAACAGTATTTGCATCAGATCAAAGATCTTGCTGATCAATTGGCTCTAGCTGGATCATCTGTTGATGAAGAAGATTTAGTATTACTTACTTTGAATGGTTTACCTGATGAGTTTGATGCACTCAAAACTACTATTCGTGCTTGAGTTGAGCCTATTTCTGTGGAGGAATTAACCTCTCTCCCATGTTCTGAGTCTCTGCATATAGACTCTAAATGGAGAAAATTGCAATCTCTAGACAACAATTCAGTTGCTTATGCTTTTATGCGAAGTTCAGATAGCAATTCTTCTGCATCACGAGGTAGATTCCCTTTTCGAAATAATAGAGGCAATTTTCGAGGTAACTTTCGTAGAGAAGGAAAACAGTATCGCGGTCGAGGGAGGACGACCTATTCATCCTCACAACTAATCTATCAAATTTGTGGCAAAGGAAATCATACAGCTATGGACTGCTGGCATCATCTGGATGCCAATTTTCATCAGAACTTGCATCAGCTGCAGCATTCACAGAACCAGAATCAGAATTTGCATCAGAATTTGCTTCAACATTCATCTTCATAGTCTTCTCTAAGAGCCTATGTTGCCTCTACTCCCTCTCCAAAATTATTTTGATGTTTCCCCTTGGTATTTGGATTCTGCTGCCACTGACCACATCACTCATGATCTCTCTAATCTCATCATGTCTCAGTCCTATACTGCTCCTGATCATATTACTGTTGGTAACAGTAATTCTCTCCCTATTCATCACACAGGTAAAGGTCTTCTTCCTACTCCTCATTTTTCTTTCAAGCTTAATAAAATTCTTCATGCTCCTATCTCTTCTAATCTTCTCTCTATCTATCAACTCACAAAAGATAACAATTGCACCATTACTTTTGATGCTTCTTCCTTTGTGGTTCAGGACAAGCACACGAAGGCCATTTTACACAAGGGCTATAATGCTAATGGCTTGTATCATTTTCCACATCTGTTGTCCTCTTCTCAACATTCTGCTACTATGCCTAATCATCTTTCATCTTCCCATGCTTTCTTGACATCCACCACTGCACATGCTTCTAAGCATATTTGGTACAAGAGATTGGGTTATCCTTCTCAACTGAAGTTTACTGCTTTAAAGCAACATTTGTCTGTTCTTTCTAATAAAACAAAGCCTGCTATTTCTTCTTGTATACATTGTAGTGTGGCTAAAAGTCATCGCCTTCCTTTTAAGCTATTTGATTCTACTACAAATAAACCATTGTCTTTAATTCATAGTGATGTATGGGGACCTTTTCATTCCACAGCTTCCACTTATAAATACTATGTTCTTTTCATTGATGATTATAGTAGATTTACATGGCTTTATCCTCTGTGCTATAAAAGTGAAGTTTTCTCTAAATTTGTAGAATTTAAGGCCTATGTTGAAACTCAATTCTCTACCAAGCTTCAAGTGTTGAGAACTGATGGTGGTACTGAGTTTGTCAACTCCTCAATGTCAAAATTTTTAAAAACTCAAGGTATACTTCATCAACTCTCTTGTCCATATGCTCCACCTCAAAATGGTGTTTCTGAAAGAAAACACAGACATATTGTTGAAACAACTATTGCTTTGCTTCATCATTCTTCTGTTCCAACACAGTTTTGGTTTGATGCAGTTGCTACTGCTAGTCATCTGATCAATCGATTACCTAGTGCCAAACTTTCTCACAAGTCTCCTTATGAGCTTCTCTTTCATACTTTACCTGATTATTTTTTGAAAGTCTTTGGTTGTCAATGCTTCCCATGGTTAAAGCCTTACACCACCTCTAAACTGCAGCCTCAGTCTTCCCTTTGTGTCTTTCTTGGTTATCACCCTTCCTATAAAGGCTACAGGTGTTTGGATATGACTACAGGTAAGGTCTTCATTTCTAGGCATGTAGAGTTTCATGAAGATGTTTTCCCTTTTTCAACTCATTCTGCTCCTTCTTTGTCCACTCTGACTTCTTTCTTTTGGTCTCCTTCTAATTTTCGTACTGCTTCATCTCAGCCCAGTTATTCTGGAGCTCCTCACCTTTGTTCTGCTGCAGTCCCAGCTTCTTCTGCTGCTTCATCTCAGCCTAGTTCTTCTGCAGATCCTCTTTTCTATTCTGCTGTAGTTCTTTCTTCTGTTTCATCCCAGCCTAGCTCCTCTGCAGATCCACTCCTCTGTTCTGCTACAGTTCCAGCTCAGCTCTTCTCTTTTGCAGATCCATCTCAGATCTGTTCTACTGTAGTTCCATCTCAGTCTACTCCCCTTACTCTACAGCCTCATTCTTCTCCTCCTTTAGCCTCAGTTCCTATTCAATCTATTGTTATTGATTTACCACATCTTTCCTCCTCGAGTCCTGTCTCTCCTCTTCCCTCTACTAATGTCCATCATATGCTTACCAGGTCTAAAACTCGAGGTCTTGTAGCTTGTACTTCTTCTTCTTTTGTAGATACCGAACCTCCTTCTTATCAGCAAGCCCTTACTTCTCATATTTGGTATTCTGCCATGCTTGAGGAGTATAAAGCTTTAATTGCTCAAGGTACATGGACTGTTGTCCCTCTTCCTTCTTCCAAGCAGGCCATCGGATGCAAATAGGTTTTTCGCATCAAACGAAACAGTAATGGCTCTATTGCTCGATATAAGGCTCGATTGGTGGCAAAAGGGTTTTTACAGCAAGAATGTATTGATTACACAGAAACATTTAGCCCTGTGGCTAAACATCCCACCATTCGAGTTTTGCTGTGTATGGCTTTACATTATCATTGGCCCTTAAAGCAACTGGATATCAGTAATGCATTCTTACATGGCACTTTAGATGAAGAGGTGTATATGCATCAACCACCTGGTTTTATTAGTTCTTCTTCTCCTCATCATGTTTGCAAATTGAAGAAGGCTCTTCATGGCTTAAAACAAGCTCCTCGAGCTTGGTACTCCATTTTTTCTAGATTCTTGCTCTCTCAAGGATTTATCAATAGTCATTGTGATAATTCCTTGTTCATTCATAAAACCTCCAGTGATATTATGGTTCTTCTTGTATATGTGGATAACATCCTCTTAACTGGGAGCAATTCTTCTCATATTGCCCATCCTATTCATCAAATGCACTCAGTCTTTGCCATGAAAGAATTGGGGTCTATTTCTTATTTTTTGGGTATCTCTATTCAATCTATTGGTGATTCTTATTTTTTGTCCCAACACAAATATGCTTCTGATATCCTCCTCAAGGCTGGTATGACCTCTTGCAAACCTTGCAACACTCCTATTTCCTTGAAACCTAATCTCACCCCTGCAGCCTCTCTTCCTTTTGCTCACCCTCAGTTATATCGCAGTCTAGTTGGAGCTTTACAATATCTTACTATTACTCGTCCCGATATTTCTTTAGCCGTCAATCAAGCTTGTCAATATATGCATGCCCCTACCAATGCTCATTTTTCTTTAGTCAAGCGCATTCTTCGATTTATTCAGGGCACTATTTCTCATGGCTTACCTTTTAGTCCTAGTTCTTTTGAACTTCAGGCTTTTTCCGACTCTAATTGGGCTGGCGATGCTAGTGATCACAAATCTACCTCCGGCTATTGTGTTTTTCTTGGATCCAATCTCATCTCTTGGTTTGCTAAGAAACACCCCACGGTTTCTCGATCCAACACTGAAGCTGAGTATCGCTCCCTTGCTCATGCTACAACTAAGCTTAGTTGGTTGCACATGCTGCTGCATGATCTTTTCATTTCCTCTGTTCTTGCTCCTATTCTATGGTGTGACAACTTATCTACAATAGCTTTGGCTTCCAATCCTGTCTTCCATACTCGGTCTAAGCATATTGAAGTGGATTGCTACTTCATTTGTGAGAAAGTTGCCGCCAAAAAGCTTGTGCTCAAATACATTCCTTCCATCGATCAAGTAGCTGACGTTTTTACTAAGCCTTTATCTGCCTCTCGGTTTCATTATCTTCAAACCAAGCTGTTGGTCTGCACACCTCCCATCAGCTTGCCGGGAGATGATAAGCATATCACATCAGCAGCAGCTCCAGCTACTCCTGGCTCAACCACAGCAGCAGTAGCTCCAGCTATTCTTGGCTCACCTCATACACTCAAGAGATAGATTTAGCACATGTTTAATGCCATTGTATAACTGTGTAACTGTATTTCCGTGTTAGATGGAATTAGTTAGGTAGTTATCAGTTTCTGTATAAATACACAAGTGTATCTTCATATTCAGTTTAATGAGAAAAGTGATCTTCAATAATTCTTCATAAATAATAAAATTGTCTCGTTCTCTATCAGGTTAAGTTTTTAGATGTGTTGGTGGTTAACAATTTAATATAGTACCAAAGAAGATAATAGATCCTAGAACATTTGTTCAGCTTAAATTTTTAGATGAGTTGGTAGTTAACAATCTAATACATATCAACACAATTTTGAAAACTTAATAGTTCTAGAATTTTATATTTCTTATTCAATTTCAATTTCAAAATAAAAATATAATATTATTGAAAGTGTTGTCTGTCCAACTTTGCTACATGGGCCAAGTCCACCCATCAGGATCATTTTCTTTCTTTCAACAATTATAGTTTTGTCATTGCCATGACTATAGTACCTGGTAAACCTAAGTTATATTGAAAAGGTTTGCTAATGTCTTCCAAAATTATATCGGTAAGGGCTACTAATGTAAACCTATATAATTATATTTATTTCAACAACTACAGTTTTGTCATTATCCTGACTTTAGTACCCTGGTAAACTTAGGATGAGGAGATTGAGCTAGAATACTATATAGATGCATGTTCATGTATTTAATGAATTTACTTTTAATAATATTTTATAGCTTTATATTTATTTTATAATGGCAATAACGTGAAATGTCAATTTCTTTCTTTCAACAACAAAATTTAGTCATTTTTGTGACCTAATGAAATATTTTATTTCTTTCAACAACCGCAGCTTTGTTATTATCCACGTTTTTTTTTAATAGCATGAAAGGAGAACTTTACTGATGAGATCTAAAAATGCATTAGAGTTACCAAGACAATCATCAATAAAAAGCATAAAAGTGCGAACTAGCGAAACTATCCCAGCCCAATTAGATTAATCCTAAGGTCACGTTTGTTTGACAGATTAAGTTAGATCAGATTGTTAGTGAAAGGATGGTTAGTGAAGAAATTATTAATGTGTGGATTATTAGTGAAGAGATTAAAGTAAAAGTGTGTTTTGATGATAGTGTAAGAGATGGTTAGTGATGGGATTATTAAATTATTTTTAAAATAAATAAATAAATTATTTCTATAAAAAAAAATTGAAACAATTAAAACAAACAAATGCACTTGGTAAAAAAAAATAAAATTAAGAAAATAAATTTTTTATATAAAATAGATTCAATCTACTCACTATTTTCCTAATCTCACCTTCTACCCAGCCAACCAAGCTAATCTTCCTATAGAACGGGATTACTAAGCCCCTTGACCACAGCCATAGTAGTTTGATCCGGCCACTCAAGCCACAAAACAAACATGACCTAATTTTAGTACATGTAGGTAAACCCACGTAGTTGAATGACTGACAATAAAATAGGTAGATTAATGTCTAGTTATGTGTTTAATGGATTTATTTGTTGTAAGATTGTTTTGGGACTGACAATAAAATAGGTAGCTTACAAAAAAATTAAAAAGAGAGATGGTGCAAGGTGGAAATGGAGGTTGGATTCTGGTAGTGAGATAGCGGAGAGGAGGCGGAGCACAAGGCAAGGAAGCGAAGCATGGCCTTTTTACTGTATTCGTGGATAAATACCGTCGTCAGCCATGGATGCTAAAGCACTGTTCAAACTTTTTTACAAAGTTTGGGATTGTGAAGGATGCCTTCATCTCTTTCAAAAGAAGGAAAACGACAAACTCAAGATCTGTTGTCCTCTTCTCAACATTCTGCTTATGACATGAATGGTCTTTTGGTGGATGATATGGAGCTAGAGGTCAAAATTGCTGCTTATGACAGGAATCGCAAAGATGAATAGAGCAAAAGAAAGTCTCAACCCACTAGAAGATCCTTTGATACAACCAACATCAGGGGTAAAGCTTCATATGTTGGACATAGATCCTTCGCTGCAGTACTAAAATGGGACACCCTTATAGAGGCTAGGAAAGCAAGTATAACCATAAAAGTCAATGAAAAGGGCCATGGTTGGAGCAGATAGTGGTAAAAAAAGGATGAAGTCGAGATGTAATATTGTCTTTCAAATCTCAAGAGGAGCTAAAATCAAACATCGGCAAGATCAAAGATTGGTTCAAGGACTAGAGTCAACTTGTGGTGGAATGGAAGCCCGGATTTCATCTACAACAAGAGAGATGTGTGTGGTTGAGGTATTATGGCATACCCTTGAATCTTAGAATAGGAACCACTCAACAACATTGGAAGCTTATGGGGTCCTGTTCTCAGCCTAGACGAAGATATTTGTCAACCAAAGTCCTTCTCCCATGCTAGAATTAGAGTGGCTACTTTGTGTATAGAGCTTATCAACAAACTATAATTTTGGAGTGTAAGGGCAGTCCACATCCTATTCTTGTGTATGAAGATCATTTAGCAGATCTGGATAGCTTGAAGCTCATCGGCATGGAGGATTCCAGCTTCATCGAAACCTGCTATAGTAATGACAGTAGACACACTACAACGGCAGTTGTCAAGAAGAAGAAAGATGGTAATGAGGTTGCAGAAATGAGTGCCATGTTTGGTGCTGACCTGGCTTGTACAAACGAGGTAGAACAGAGCAAGGGGCTCATTGATAGTCATATAGGAGAGGAAGTAGGCACTGTTGTTAACGAGACACTATATGAAGGAGGCTTCAGCAGAGAAAATGGAACATGCGTTGAGGAGACCCTAATGAAAGGGTCAGAGCAAAATTCAAAAAACAATGATGGCAACTAAGGTGTGTTCAGCAAGTCTATACACTTGGATTCATCAGAAGCTTCAATGAATCTAGGGATGGGCTTAGGCCTGGCATCAACTTGGAAGTGAATGTGGCCAATGAAAAATTAGAAATGAAAAAAAACTGAGCTCGCAAGATTGAAAACCTGAAAGGACAGCCTTGGCAAAAGTTAGAGTGCAAAAGGAGAGAATAAATACTTGAGTGAACCTTCTCCGAACTATGTAAGGCCTGATTCTCATCTTTGGGATATGTAGGCACCTTCATTCCGAAGTTCGGCCATAACCATCTCCAATTCAACTGTCCTATTTATTTGTTTGATCGGTCCATCTGATAGCTTGGTTGTGTTATTTCCATTTGGCAGAAAGGTCAGTTGCAAGATAAGGCAGTGATAATAATACAGTTTTGGGCAGCTATGAATTGTTGATTCAGGGTTGTACATCTTGAAGATTGATTCCATGTGTGTCAGGTAGTGATTGTCTCCGAAAATGTTTTGAAGAGTTTTAATCAATTGATTTTTCTCAAAATTTTACATTTTACAAGACCATTTTTAGACCAAAAAGGAAAAATTTCAGTGCTCACAACTTTAATTTTACTGATTTCAACACAAGTACATTCTCAAACTTTTGATTAAATCAAAGTTCTTTTTACATTATAAAAACTTCAAAAGAAAAGACAAAGCAATAAAACTAAGGGCACAGGTAAGTTAGGTGGTCCTATGTCTTCTGCTCGCGCTTATGGATGTCTCTGCTGCCAAAGTTGGCCCGCGCTGTTCCTCGTCTTCGAGCCGAGACAAGCCAAGCACTCGCCAGAAAGGGCATAACTATTGCTAGGGGCAGGGGCCAGGATCTCTCTTGTCCTTTAAGCAGCGAGGTACTGAGTCAAGTGCGAAGCATGAATTGGGAATGGGGCTGGGTATTCTACCCCTTTCATCTGGACAAGTCTGACCATGTCCGAACTGGCGTCTGAACCGGAAAGAAAAATAGAACACATTGTGTGTGAGACCAATCAACTGTATGCCCAACTATTAGGACATGCTATAGCTCATCTCAGTCAAATTGAGCCAGGGGCAACGTCAGGCTATGTCAGCTGCAGATCTGCTGCACATCCAGTCGCACCACCATCCCTCCGAAGGGAAGTCCACTAGCCGTTGGCAAAAAAAGTAAGCTCTGCCTGAGTACTCGGGGTAAGGTCCACCACCTTAAGCTTATCCATTAATCATACTTGGGATGGGATAAAAATAAGAGAGATTAAAGAATAGAGAGATGTACGTTAAGAGAAAAGTAAGAAAATAGTTTTTGAGATGAAAATAGAGAGCAAATGCCGAGTGATGTGAGAATCATAAATAAGAAAGGGTGGGAAACAATACCTAAAGAAGCAGTGGACTCCCCGCAAATTGAGTAGTCTCTTGCCGATGAAAAGTATCTCCAACATGGAATAGTGGCATGGAGGAAAAGACAACAAAGCAAAGTGCAGCTCAAAGGAAATAAAGCGTTTATGCTGAAACTACGAAAATTCACCTTTTTCGGGCCGTCTAAAGTCGCTATCTGTAGACACCCCATTTTTGACCGCCCTTAAGACTTGGGCGCTACTGATGGTTTACTTGGTGATGAAAGTTGTGCAGTGCAAGGGTTTGATTTTTTCAGCAAGAGGAGCTCCAAATCCTAACCTCACACCCCATTTTTTGACTAAAACTATTTTAAATAGTTTTTAGACCTTAAAACCCTCTCTTTCAAAATATTTTTTTGAAAAGAAGTTTCTACGATGTTCCGAGGCTCGCATTTTGTCAAATGTTGCGCTTTTCGGTAAACCGAGTAAGGACAAAGTGGAAATGAATGAAAGAGAGATGAAATATTTGGAAAATCTTTCAAAACACCTTGTTCGGAGGTTTGGAGTTGAAGAAAAGAAGAGGAGTGGAGGGAAGAAACTAAGCTGGGCAAGAAGATGGGCATGAACCGTTAAGAGAGAGTCGAGCGGCCCTCGTTAAATCGGGTCTATCCATTTGTATACTTGGATTTAAGCTATGAGGCCACCACCATTGGAAATCTTACTTCCGGGGCTTCATTTTTCACTTAAGAATCTCCTAAAGTCATGTCCGGATGAGGGAGATATAGCTGATTGAAATTAGGTATCAATCCGGTTGGACTGAAACTGAGCAGTCTTCACTAAAAGAGGGATATCTCTTAGCACACTTTGAATTTTGATGCAAGGCTACCACTATTGGAAAGATTACTTCTGTGGCTTTAGTTTAGGCTTAAGAATGACCTGAAAAGGCATCCAAATGAAGGAGTTATGCTTGCTTCAAGTCGGGGACCAGGACTGATTTTTGCTACAGACCACCACTAAGGGAGTGTGCCGACCACAAATGGAGCATGCCAACCATATGCCGACCAGAAATGATCCTTGCAGACCAGAAAAAGTGTTCGGTCGACCAGTTGAGGTGGTTGGTCGACCAAAAATTTCCAGAAAGCCCAGAATCTGCAGATATTTTGCTCCAACTGTTCCAGGCTGTCCTTGATATTTCTGAATTGAGATATTTCGACCAATGTTCATATATTGCTATATATTGAGCTATATCTCATCATGTTAAAGGGTTGGCAAGTTTAGGGAGCCTCTCTCTCTAAAGTCTCTCTCTCTAGAATTTTGAAGAGAAAAAATTCCAGCCCCTCCCTTTAGAAGCCTCTCTCTCTCTTCTTGTTTTGAGCCTTAAGCTTAGAATCCTCTACACTTTTGCAAAGAGACCCTTGATCGAACTTAACCACCATTGGGCTGAGGTTCTTTGAGGATCATTTGGAGCTCCTAAGGTGGTTTTAGCTCAGAATTTGGACCTGTTTTGCAGCTGTGCTTCAAGGGTAAGAGCTCTTTCCCTTTTAGCTTATTTTGCATGTTTGCTTCACCATCCTTTTTCCATTGTTTTGGACTATTTTGGGGCTGGTTTTGAATTGTTAGAAACTCTATTTTTGAGGCATAAAAGTGTTGGTTTGTGCCTTGTTTGGCTAGGGGGTGTTTCCTCCCTTTTGCTCTTTGGCTTGTAAAGCCTTTTGAGCTATCTTTCAAGCTTTTGAAACAACTTCCTGTTGGCCTTAAAACCACTGAATTCCAAAGGAATTTCAGTGGTAGAAAACTTGTTTTGAGGGCTAAAGTAGGAGGGGGTGGTCCCCTCTCCTCTTGTCTTGCTTGCATATGTTGATGGCCAACCGAAAGAGCATGTGTTTCTACTTCTTAGTGGCTTTGTTTAGGCTCATTTTTGTGACTTTTTAGACCTGCCATAACTTTTTTTTTGGCTTGTTTGATCATTGGTTGCATGCTTAATGCACTTGTAGTGTAAATCCTCTTTGCTTGCCTTGTTGGCCTCATGTTTGAGCTTGTTATTTTAGCATGTGTTGGCTTAGTCTCAGCCTATTTTTGGCCCTATTTCAGCATGGCATACCTCTATTTTGGCTTGGTTGAGTCACCCCATGCATGCTTTCTACACTTTTAGTGTAATCTTGCAATTTAGCCTTGTGTGCTCAATGCTTTGATCCATCATGCTAGCCTATTTTGGTTCTATCTTAGCATGTTTTTGGTGTTGTTTTGCCATGATATAGCTCTTTCTAGGGTTGGTTTGATTGCCTCTTGCATGCTTCATACCCTTATAGTGCAATCTTCCCTATAGCCTTAACATGCATCATGCTTCGGACCACCATTTTAGCATGTTTTTTGCTCCACTCTAGCAAGCTTTTACTCATGTTTTTGCATGCTTCAGCTCTATTTTAAGTGTTTTGGGTCATGCATGCCTTGCTTTGTATAGCCTTAGTGCAATCTTGCTCACTAGCTTGGTGTTTTGAGTCCACTAGCATGCATTGCTTGGGCTATTTGCATGATTTAGCATCATTTGATATATGATTTCAGTGCATGTAGTATGGTCATACTCTGCCATAATTCACTCTTTCAATGATTTTGGAGGGTTATGCTTTATCCCTCAATCATGAGCCGATTGGCATGCAAGCATGCCTAAGCTTTTGGGCTATCATCCCAATGTGTGTTGGGTCTTATTTTTCCATAATACAACTCTGTTTTTGGCTGGTTTGGCCACCTGTGGTTTGCATCTTGTACTTGTAGAGCAAATCTCACTTACTAGCCTTACATGCTTGTTGTTTTAGCTCATTATCCTAGCATGTGTTGGCTCTACTACAACATGTTTTTGGCCTTGATTTGACATGCTCTAGGACTATTTTGGGTTGTCTTGGCCATATGGTTCATGTATTGCATAGCTGTAGTGCAATGGGCTTGACTAGCCTTGCGTTTTGATGCCTCTAGCATGCTTTGTTTGAGATGTTTGCTTGTCATGGCATCATTTAACATGTTATTTCAGAGCATATTGCATTGCCATGTTCTCACTTCTTTCACTCTTTGAGTGATTTTAAGAGTTGTGCCTTTGTGCCTCGCTTATGGGCCAATGCGTATGCTTGCTTGTCTAGGCTTTTGAGCTCCCATCCTAGCATGTTTTGGTCTTTGTTTTGACCTATTTGAGCTCTATCTATGGCTGGTTCAATCATTTGTGCCATGTATTGCATGCCTCTTGTGTAGTTCCTTTTAGTAGCCTTCTACTTTAGGGCCTCTTGCATGCTATACTTGCGTGTTTATGTGATTTGGCATCATTTAACACTTGATTTCAGAGCATATAGCATTGCCATATCCTCATGCATATCACTCTTTGATTGTGTTTGAGAGTTGTGTTTTATGCCTTGTTCATGGGCCAATGCATGAGCATGCATTTTCTTGCTTTTAATGCTAGCATTTCGGAGCATTTTGGCCACTGTTTTGGAGCCTCTTAGGTCTGTCCATATTTGGTTTAAGTCCATTGAGCATTGTATTGCACGCCTCTTGTATGATGCTCTTTACTTGCTTTGATGCTTTAGCCTTCAAACATACCATGCATGCATTATTCACATGATAGAAATCTTGTGCATGCCATTAACATTGATAGATTGATCATGTTGTATGTGTTGCATTGTGTTTGGATCGAGCGTTGATCCAAACATAAGGAATGTGGCACGTTTCATACTTGAATTGATGAAATATGCCTCATTTCTTTGTCGCCGACCCTCTTGATCATGCATGATAGAGGTTAAGGCCCTTATGTGTTATTTGTGCATTCATTGACATTGAATTGTGAAAACTTGGCTTCTCGGCCATCGTGCATTGCGATGCTCGGTTGGTGGCCCGAGAGTCAACTACCGCACTCTCTTTAGCTTAAGAAATGATAGGGAGGGTGGTTGTGCACACATATCTTGCAAATACACTGCTATGCCCCTTGTTGTTCTCTGCTGCAGCAAAACTGGAGTGTGGCAAATTTTCTGGTCTATAGCCAGTTTTTCTGGTCTACACCTAGTTTTTCTAGTCTACAAGTGGTGTACAGCCAAATTTTCTGGTCTACAACCAGTTTTTCTGGTCTACAAGTGGTGTACAGCCAAATTTTTTGGTCTACAACCAGTTTTTCTGGTCTACAAGTGGTCTACAACCAAATTTTCTGGTCTACAGCCAGTTTTTCTGGTCTACAAGTGGTTTACAGCCAGTTTTTTCTGGTCTATAGCCAGTTTTTCTACAAGGTCCCCATGTTGGAGCAGAAGCAATCTAGAGGTTCGTGCACTTTTCAAAGAACAAATCAAATGCAAACAGAGGCAATTTCGGGCATAGTAATGGATTTTCGAGCAAGGCAATCGAGAGCATGCATCCTTCATTGTTCAAGGCAGAGCTGTGGCAGCCTAGTTCACATACCTCACATGCTTAGTTAGTTACCATGATTAGTTAATTTGTTAATTAATTAAAGTGTTGTAATTATTAGTAATTAGTTGTAGCTAGTTATTCAATTTATGTTGTGTAATAAGTGGTCTAATTAGCATAATTAGATTAGTTGTTAGCTTAGCTTAGATTTAGCCTAGCTTATTATTCGGACCCTCCGTTGAGAGAGCGAATTTTGTAATGCATTTTGCATGTGTTGCATTAGGCATCATGTATAATTAGGATCATGCATTGATTTCTAATTGTTTTTTTTTTGTTTTGGCTCGGAGTACTAGGTAAGCTTTTACGCTTTAGCATACTGCATGAGATGTGTATGTTGCCATGTATAGCATGCTTGCCATGAGGCTATGTGCTTATGTGTTTAAATGCATGAATGCCTGTGGATGAAGGCTTCATTGCTTGAATTGGAACAATTCATCAAAATGTGAGTTTTAAGCCCACTTCGCAGAGTGGCAAATCATGTTGTTTTAAGCCCACTTGAGGGTGGCAAATCCGCGTCTTAGCCTACTTGAGGGTAGCAACTTCAAACCATTTTCGAAAAACAAACATGAGATGTTTTGTTCCAAATTCAGTGATTTAGTCTATAACTTCTATGTTGTGCGCATCACATAGTAAACTAGCTAATAAACCAGAATAAGAACACATGTGTTTTCAAAAATAACATATCATGTTTAGTAGAGGCCGATCTTTGATTGGGTGAGCGGGGGTGCTCATTTCAGGACCTTCCCCTCTCGTACCCAAGTTCCTGAGCCGAGGCAACTTTGGTGATGACGGATACGTGGCCTTAGGCACGAGTCAGGGTTTCCTAAATTTCCCCAAAATAAAATATTTATGTGGCGACTCTGAAATCTGGTAAATCAGTCCATGTTTGGCACTTTTTGATTAAAATCGATTTTCCAAAACGATTTGCCGGATTTGGACTTTTTGGTGATTTATCAGTTTTACATTGTACTTTGTGAGATTAGATTCAGAACCGTGACAGGAGTCCGAGCTGTAGTAGCTAAGAACTACAATTCGCGCCCTCGCACGCGGAGCGGAGTTCCAGGCGGTCTACACTATCCAGTCTCGGAGTCTATTGTGGAGTGAAATCTCCCTCTCGAGAGCAAAAAAGACTTGTTAGTCCGCCAAGAAAATAGTTTATGAGCACCTTTTATAGACTTTGAGAAGAAGCAATGCATGACAGTTGGACTGCACCCACAGACATCATTTTTGGGCCCGACCATGCCTCATTGGAGCCCGACTGTGCCTATTTGGACCCGGCCAGGTCTAAATGTTTGCCTAGACAGAATAGTTGCAGAATTCATTGTGGCTATGTTTGAGTTCTACCTTGTTTGCATTAAGTGTTATTTGGTATTATTAGGTTGTTCCTATTTTGTTTTTCTTTTATCAAGTTGTATTTTATCCGGTTGTAGGTTTGTCATCCGATTCAAGAATGAATTCAACAACAAGCATTCATAGTTTTAAAGTCTTGTAAAATGTTTTATTATACAAGGGTTACGTCATTCATCACATACGGTGCAAGGAAAACCATCAAAATCTTTCTTTTCATAAACTGTTGGGTCCAACCCCGATCATTGCTTTACAACAGCAAAAAGCAAAGGCAAAAGTTTTCAAAAACAAAACAAGAGGTCATTGTTCCTTACTACAAAGGAAAGAAGAAAGAAGAAAAAAAAAAAAAAGAAAAAAAAGAAAAAAAAGAAAAAAAAAAAAGGCCAAAGTGATGAACTAGGGGCACAGTCAAGTCAGGTTTTTGTCCTTTACCTGCACTTCAAAATCTCGTCACCTTAATCAAGCAATCGCCGAAAAATGCACAGTAGTTGTCGCCGGCGATGCTTTTCCATCGGATGGTCGACCAGTGATGTTTTGTTTTGTATTCATTTTATTCCGGCAAGCATAAAAGGGTGCATTTAGGATAGTTTTTGCTTCTTGTCGCTAGCAATGCTTTTCTATCAGGCAGTCGACCGGTGTTGCTCTATTTTGTGTCCATTTTATTCCGACAAACGCAAAAGGGGTGTGTATGGGATGGTTTTTTTTTTTTTCATTTTCATTTTGTTGAGTTTTGTTTTGTGTTTTGGTCAGTGATAGGCTCAATATTGAGTTCAGAATTCATTAAAATGCAGCCCTTTTCAGTTTGAAATTGAAAACAAAATGATTTTTATGCTTAGTGTTGTGCCATTAATGCCATCCGGATTTGCAGAACACACCCGTTTTATTAATGCCAGGGATCAACTCCGATCAAATTTGTACAAACGTATATAATAAAAAGAGAGAGAGAGAGAGAGAGAGAGAGAGAGAGAGAGAACAAATGTGAGAACCCGAATAAAAAAAAAATTTAAGTAAATAATTAAATAGTAATAATAATGATTTTACAATCTCAAAATATTTTGGTGGTAAATCCTAAAGTGCAAATTAAATATTTGGAAGGTCTTTTAATTAATTTTTAAACCTAAAATAAATTTATGATAAAAGTCTTTAATTTAGAAGCAAGATTTATTATAAAATAAAAAATAAAAAAAATTTAAGTGCCAATTAGTAAGTATATTTTGATCTAATAATATTTGTATTTTAATGGAGATAGAAATTAAAATAATATAAAGACATAATAAATTACAAGCCTTTTGGTTAGATATATATAAAGAGAGCAACCCTAATTTTCCTAACAAAAACCCTAACCCTTAATTATAATTGCTTTGCACTACACCTTCACATTAGCAGCAGCCACGAGAGTATAGCAGCAGCCACGAGAGAGAGAGAGAGAGAGAGAGAGAAGAAAAGTTTCCAGCAACTTTGTGGTTGAAACAACTCTAAGGTAAGAATCAATTATTCTTGTTCTATTATAGATTATTGTTTACATAGTTATGGTGCTTGTGGGTGTTGTGGAGTTGGTGGAAGAAAAAAAGAATGGATTGGTTTGATGGGGATAGTATTTAGAAATTTTAATTGAATTCATAATGTTGCTCCTAAGAATAATTAATTCTGCCAGCAAATTTTAAAATCAAGAAACCATATCAAACGGATTGAATTTAAACTGAAATTTTTACAGTAGATAGTACAATATTGAATTTAAATATCTGAATTTCTCATAATTTTTGGGAGTCATAACCATATAAATTGAGGTATTCAAATCTGTCCAGGAAACCAGTCCGAAACAGTAAATTCGGGAATGTTGTTCTCTTTGGGTATAAATCCAAAAATTATCAAATTAGTGTGATTAGAACCAGTTACGAGTCTAGTTTCGTACGTTTTTTGCCTTGCATTGATTGCTCTTGTATATTAAGAGAACCGTCAATTTGCTGCAGAAAATAACCTGTTTGGATATAATAAATTGTAGATAATTATTTTGATAAGAAAATCAAGTGAAACCAATTGGGTTTGGAACTTAAGATATATTAGTTGATATCTGGAGAGTTTTATAATTTTTCAAACAACGTGGAGTGGGTTTTTAATTTTCAAAGTTAGCGAATAGATTGGAAAAACTCTGTTTTATCTTAAAGTCACAATTAATTAAGTTTTGACCGGAACCCATGTCTTGGGTGATTTTAAACCTTGAAGAACATGAACTTAGGTAATATTTAAGAGTAACGATGAGTTGGGTTGAGCCGTGTTAGTGCGCTTTAGTTGAGGTTACTTAGTTCCTATTTTTTTTAGTATTTTTAAATTAGTTGTGACGTGTAGTTTTTATACTTGGTTCAGGACACTAGTTGGACTTTTACACTCTATTCAATTCGAGGATTATATTATTTCGTTTCAGGTGAGTAGTTTCATGCTACGTATTTTTATAAATGTTCCCCTACCCTGAACTGTTGGAAAATTAAATTGTTGTTTTAAGACTAAACTGTTTTGATAAATTATTATATTATCAATGGAATCAAATTATTTCTGAAACATGTGTGAACTTGGCATACTGTAAACTATTTGTTTTGGTCTCATGTTTATAATGACGAACTACCATGTTTTGCGAAACTGATGTGTATTGATTATTAGGACCATGTGTGTATTTAGTCCAGGGAAATTATTCCACTGTGTGTGGTGACTCTGGCCACTAGGGAACAGATCTGGGTTGGGCCGTGATGACTCTAGTGCTCAACGATTGTAAGGAAAAGACCTTTAAAAACAACTAGGTGACCTTCAATCGGATCGTCTTTGAGAAAAGGCCCAGGTGCCACCCTGAGGATGACTCTTAGTTCGGTATTGGATCCAACGGGGTTTATAGCCTTGAGAACAGTGTGGCATATTATTTTTTTTCTTGGTACCCAGAAAATTATTGGTGTTCATGTTATAATCTGTTTTAAGTGGAAAATGTCGTTTATCATGTTCTTGCGAGACATGAGTATTTTAAGTGTTGAACTGTGGAACCTTCTTTTTGAAACAGATTGTATTTACCAAACTGTATGCCAATCTAGTTTCTGTGATATATATCTTATTTTGGAATTGAGCCATGTTTTCAAAACTGCATTTACTATCCATGTTGCTACTCACTGAGCTATCAGCTGACTTAGTTTTTATCACTTCCAGGTGTTAGAAGGACTTAGGGTGGACTCATGGCGTAGCTGAGACTCAATTGCATGGACCTCTAGGGAATTTATTTAATTTGTTTTAGGCTGCTTGCCGAGTTTTATGCATACATTGTGGTTGGGTTTTATTTAGAATTATTTTATTTTGTGGGCGGTTTGTGTCCCATTTAGTATATATATATTTTTAGGAAGTTGGTTATGACTTGTTTTTCACTTGTGGTATGTCACTGGATTGAGTGTTGATTTATTTATTTCTGGGCTATCATCACATTTATTCTTTATGGTTTTGGGTTCATGTTTAGGCTTACGTGTGCCTTGGGCTAAGTCCCTGTGGGCCACGACCGGTCATGCCCGGATTTGGGGTGTGACAATTTTGGTATCAGAGCAATAGGTTTATTGAGTTACATATCTTGTATTTCATCATTTAGACGAGGTCCGAGTCCCTATAGTCCTTAGTAGTGTTTGGTTAAGTTAGTTTTGTTTAAACTTGTGTTGAATCTTTCTTGATTTCAGTTTGAAGGTTAAGAGTTGGTACCTAGATATTTACACGGATTCTCGATTCTTTGTGAGCCTTTGATGTTTGTATTACCGTGTGTAATCCATTAGGAGAAATAGTAGTGTTGGGAGATGTCTGTAGATCTTGTGAGATAAAGATGGATGGTAGGATTTTTTTGCGGTGGATTTGATTTCTTTAGAGATAAAGGATTTTTATGTGATTTTGGGGATGGATTGGTTGACAAAGCATCATGTCCCTGTTGATTATTTTAGAAAGAGGGTAGTTTTTGCTATGCTGGGACAACTTGAGTTTTTCTTTCAAGGAGATAGGAAAGGGTCTTCTATTTGTTTTATTTCTTCCCTTCAGGCTAACCGAATGTTGAGAAAAGGGTGTCATGGTTAAGTAGCTTGTGTGGTGAGTATCAAACTGCCAGAATAGAAGTTAGAGGAGTTGCCTGTAGTAAGTGATTGTGTTGCTGTTTTTCTAAAGGATCTACCTAGACTTCGTCTAGATCGTGAGGTAGAATTTTTCCATTAACTTGGTCCCCAACACAACACTTATTTCTAAAGTGCCCTATATAATGGCACCATTGGAGTTGAGGGAGTTACAAACTCGGTTATAGGAGTTGTTAGACAAATGTTTTATTAAGCCTAGTGTTTCACCTTGGGGAGCACCTGTGTTGTTTGTGAAGAAGAATAATGGGTCTATGAGGTTGTGTATTGATTATAGAGAACCGAACAAAGTCACAGTGAAGAATATGTATCCTTTGCCACGTATTGATGACCTATTTGACCCATTACAGGGAGCTTAGGTATTCTCTAAGATTGACTTGAGGTCAAGCTATCACTAGTTCAAGGTGAGGGATGAGGATGTTCCTAAGACTGTTTTTAGAATCCGTTATGGGCATTATGAGTTCTTGGTGATGCCTTTTGGTCTCATAAATGCACCAGCCGCATTCATGGATTTGATGAACAGAGTATTTAAGCCCCAACTGGATAAATTTGTGGTAGTGTTTATTGATGACATCCTAATTTATTCGAGGAGTAAGGAGGAGCATGAGCAGCATTTGAGGGTAGTACTACAAATCCTTAGGGAGAAAAGACTGTATGCAAAATTTAAGAAGTGTGAATTCTGGTTGAGCAGTGTATCCTTTTTGGGTCATGTAGTGAGTAAAGATGGGGTATCTGTGGATAGCACCAAGGTGACAACAATTGTTGATTGGCCACGACCTACTTCTGTGACAGAGGTACGTAGCTTTCTAGGGCTTGCTGGGTATTACAGACGGTTTGTAGAAGGATTTTCCCGTATTGCTTTGCCACTTACCATCTCACCAGGAAAGGGTAAAGTTTGAGTGGAATGATGACTGTGAGCGTAGTTTCCAAGAGTTTAAACAGAGATTGACATCATCTCCAATCCTTGCCTTACCTACAGATGGAGGTGGTTTTGTGATTTATAGTGATGCTTCACGACAGGGTTTAGGATGTGTGCTCATGCAGCATGGAAAGGTGATTGCTTATGCGTCACGACAGTTGAAAATACATGAGAGAAACTATCCTACGCACGACTTAGAGTTAGCAGCAGTGATTTTCGCTCTTAAGATCTAGCGGCATTATTTGTATGGAGAGTCATGTGAGATTTACATTGATCATCAGAGTTTGAAGTATATTTTCACACAGAAGGAACTAAATTTGAGGCAAAGAAGATGGCTTGAGTTACTAAAAGATTATAATGTGAATATTTTATATCATCCGGGGAAGGCAAATGTGGTGGCAGATGCCTTGAGTAGGAAGGTCGCAGTTGGAGATGTAGCTGCTTTGTCTATTGAGAGTTGCTTGGTGGAAGACATGAGACGTTTGAAGTTTGAGGTTGTTACGCCTGGTGATATGGCTTATTGTAGTCAATTGACAGTTCAGCAGACCTTGAGAGAACGGATTCATTTAGCTCAGGAGATTGACCCCCAGTGTGAGTGCATTAAAGGAGAGATGCAGAGGGTAAGCATGTAGACTTGGTGGTTAGTGATGATGGGTTGCTTAGATTCTGTAGCCGAATTTGGGTTCTTGCTGGTGGTGATTTGAGGAAGGAGATTATGACGGAAGCACATAGTTCTAGTTATGCTGGTGGTTAGTTATAGTTCTATTTTAGTGTATTTTAGTGTATTTAGCTCCTTATGAGGCTTTGTATGGGAGGAAGTGTAGGTCTCCTTTGTGTTGGTATAAGGTTGGTGAGAGGCAAATGTTGGGACCTGATTTGGTGGAGGATGCTACACAGAAAATTATCACCATCAAAGAGAGATTATTGACTGCCCAGAGTAGACAAAAAAATTATGCTGATCATCGTAGGAGAGACTTAGAGTTTCATGAGGGGGATATGGTATTCTTGAAAGTATCACCATGGAAAGGAGTGATCAGGTTTGGAAAGAAAGGAAAGTTGAGTCCTAGATACATTGGTCCATTTGAGGTATTGGAGAAGGTTGGTGAGGTTGCATACCGTGTTGCTCTACCCCCTAGGTTAGCAGGAGTGCATTATGTGTTTCACGTGTCTACGCTGAGGAAATATGTGCACAGTTCGTCGCATATGTTAGATTATGAGTCGCTTCAGATTAGAGAGGATTTTTCGTATGAGGAGATGCCTATTCAGATTTCAGATTCAAAAGAGAAAATGTTGCGTACAAAGGTTATTAAATTGGTTAAGGTACTGTGGCGTAATCATCTAGTTGAAGAGGCGACTTGGGAACGCGAGGATGAGATGGGCGAGAAGTACCCACATCTATTCTCATGATTTACTCAGGTTAGTTTCGAGGACGAAACTTTTCTTTTAGGAGGGGAGAATGTGAGAACCCGAATAAAAAAAAAAAAATTAAGTAAATAATTAAATAGTAATAGTAATGATTTTACAATCTCAAAATATTTTGGTGGTAAATCCTAAAGTGCAAATTAAATATTTAGAAGGTCTTTTAATTAATTTTTAAACCTAAAATAAATTTATGATGAAAGTCTTTAATTTAGAAGCAAGATTTATTATAAATAAAAAATAAAAAAAATTTAAGTGCCAAATTAGTAAGTATATTTTGATCTAATAATATTTGTATTTTAATGGAGATAGAAATTAAAATAATATAAAGACATAATAAATTACAGCCTTTTGGTTAGATATATATAAGAGAGCAACCCTAATTTTCCTAACAAAAACCCTAACCCTTAATTATAATTGCTTTGCACTACACCTTCAACATATAGCAGCAACCACGAGAGAGAGAGAGAGAAGTTTCCAGCAACTTTGTGTTGAACAACTCTAAGGTAAGAATCAATTTATTCTTGTTCTATTATAGATTATTGTTTACATAGTTATGGTGCTTGTTGGTGTTGTGAGTTGGTGGAAGAAAAAAGAATGGATTGGTTGATGGGGATAGTATTCTAGAAATTTTAATTGAATTCATAATGTTGCTCCTAAGAATATTAATCTACCAGCAAACTTTAAAAATCAAGAAACCATATCAAACGGATGAATTTTAAACTGAAATTTTTACAGTAGATTAAGTACATATTGAATTTAATATCTGAATTTTCTCATAATTTTTGGGAGTCAAAATCCATATAAATTGAGGTATTCAAATCTGTCCAGGAAACCAGTCCGAAACAGTAAATTCGGGAATGTTGTTCTCTTTGGGTATAAATCCAAAAATTATCAAATTAGTGTGATTAGAACCGGTTACGAGTCTAGTTTCGTACGTTTTTTGCCTTGCATTGATTGCTCGTGTATATTAAGAGAACCGTCAATTTGCTGCAGAAAACAACCTGTTTGGATATAATAAATTGTAGATAATTATTTTGATAAGAAAATCAAGTGAAACCAATTGGGTTTGGAACTTAGGATATATTAGTTGATATCTGGAGGGTTTTATAATTTTTCGAACAACGTGGAGTGGGTTTTTAATTTTTAAAGTTAGCGAATAGATTGGAAAAACTCTGTTTTATCTTAAAGTCACAATTAATTAAGTTTTGACCGGAACCCTTGTCTTGGGTGATTTTAAACCTTGAAGAACATGAACTTAGGTAATATTTAAGAGTAACGGTGAGTTGGGTTGAGCCGTGTTAGTGCGCTTTAGTTGAGGTTACTTAGTTCCTATTTTTTTTAGTATTTTTAAATTAGTTGTGACGTGTAGTTTTTATACTTGGTTCAGGACACTAGTTAGACACTCTATTCAATTCGAGGATTATATTATTTCGTTTCAGGTGAGTAGTTTCATGCTACGTATTTTTATAAATGTTCCCCTACCCTGAACTTTGGAAAATTAAATTGTTGTTTTAAGACTAAACTGTTTTGCTAAATTATTATATTATCAATGGAATCAAATTATTTCTGAAACATGTGTAAACTTGGCATACTGTAAACTATTTGTTTTGGTCTCATGTTTATAATGACGAACTACCATGTTTTGCGAAACTGATGTGTATTGATTATTGGGACCATGTGTGTATTTAGTCCAGGGAAATTATTCCACTGTGTGTGTGACTCTGGCCACTAGGGAACAGATCCGGGTTAGGCCGTGATGACTCTAGTGCTCAACGATTGTAAGGAAAAGACCTTTAAAAACAACTAGGTGACCTTCAATCGGATCGTCTTTGAGAAAAGGCCCAGGTGCCACCCTGAGGATGACTCTTAGTTCGGTATTGGATCCAACGGGGCTTATAGCCTTGAGAACAGTGTGGCATATTATTTGTTTTTCTTGGTACCCAGAAAATTATTGGTGTTCATGTTATAATCTGTTTTAAGTGGAAAATGTCGTTTATCATGTTCTTGCGAGACATGAGTATTTTAAGTGTTGAACTGTGGAACCTTCTTTTTGAAACAGATTGTATTTACCAAACTGTATGCCAATCTAGTTTCTGTGATATATATCTTATTTTGGAATTGAGCCATGTTTTCAAAACTGCATTTACTATCCATGTTGCTACTCACTGAGCTATCAGCTGACTTAGTTTTTATCACTTCCAGGTGTTAGAAGGACTTAGGGTGGACTCATGGCGTAGCTGAGACTCAATTGCATGGACCTCTAGGGCATTTATTTAATTTGTTTTAGGCTGCTTGCCGAGTTTTATGCATACATTATGGTTGGATTTTATTTAGAATTATTTTATTTTGTGGGCGGTTTGTGTCCCATTTAGTATATATATATTTTTAGGAAGTTGGTTATGACTTGTTTTTCACTTGTGGTATGTCACTAGATTGAGTGTTGATTTATTTATTTCTGGGCTATCATCACATTTATTCTTTATGGTTTTGGGTTCATGTTTAGGCTTACGTGTGCCTTGGGCTAAGTCCCTGTGGGCCACGGCCGGTCATGCCCGGATTTGGGGTGTGACAACAAAACAGAAAAAAAAAAGAGGGATCTTTTTTCCAATGACGGCCACATGCCGACCTCACTTGCTCGACACTCCCGCTGATTTCTTCATTTCTATTTCATCTTGGGAGACCCTTGAAGGCCCTACCTCAGTGCTTACAAGGCTGCTAAGAGAGTTGACCCCCCGCCGACCATCAAAGGCAAAGTACGAAGGTGCTCCAAATCGGGCCATGGAGGTGGCCTGCTGTTTCAGCTCTTTATTCTCTGCCTTCAGTACTTAAATCTCTACTTGCACATCCTTGTACATGCGCTAGAGTAGAGAGAGTTGGGTATTGACCTAGTGTACCTCTTGTCCTGTTCTGTAGTCGGTGAGCCAATTTGGAGACCACAGTCACCGTCTCTATACAGGACTTCAGCGTTTAATGGTTGGCTTCAATGTCAGATTGAACTGCCATTATTTGCTCAACTGACAGCGTAGAAAGGTTAGGAAGAGTAGGAGTAGGGGAACTCTGTCCAAGGGAGCTTATGGGATCATTAAGGTCTGGAAAGAGAGTGAGGGACGGGACGAGGCCATGTGTTAGAGGAGAAAGGTGTAAAAGAAAGGAGGGTCAGAGAAATAGAAGAGAACAGACTGAGTTTTGGCAGCCTTTCTCCTCTGCTCAGTCTCTTTGTTCTGTCTCTCTCAAGCAATGATGAAGAAGAAAACGGAAGAAAAGAATGAGACAGAAGAGAGTGATGAAGAAGAAGATGGAAGAGGAGAAGAAGAAGGAGATAGAAGAGAGTGATGAAGAAGGAGACAGAAAAGGAGAAGTAAAAGTAGACAGAAGAGAGAGACAAAGAGAGAGAGAGAACTGAGGCAATTTGTCGGCTGCCTAACGCAAAAAGCGAGGCCGCGTGTCAGACGCGATTTTCGAAGGAAGAGAGAAAGGCGGGAGAGTTGTATACATATGTGTATATATATTGTATATCTATGTATTATATATATTTATTCGAATACTTTTGTCACAAGAGTGGCTTAGCCAAGTGGTTTGGTTCGGCGGTTAAGAATTGAGAGGCTGAGCCTGAGGTCAGATGTTTGAACCTCCACAACGAGTGTTTTTGTGTGTGTGTGTGTGTGTGTATGTGTGTGTGTGTTTTGGTTTTATGTGTATGTGTATCATATACCTATTATATATATATATAGATATTTGTTTGCATATTTTGTCACAAGAGTGGCTCGGTTAGGTGGTCTGGTTCGACAGTTAAGAACTGGGAGGCCGAGCTTGAGATTGAGGGTTCGAACCCCCGTATCAACAACATGTCTTTTCTTTTCTTTATTTTTTGCTTGTCTTATGTACGCTGACGTCAGCAAACAAAATATCCTTCTCAGTAACAGCATATTCCCCGCTGATGTTCGCAAACAGAATATTTCTTATCGGTAACAGAATATTCCCTGAATATGTGTATACCGTATGTACATATCTGTGTGTATTTATATATATATGTGTGTGTGTGTGTGTGTGTGTGTGTGTGTGTGTGTGTTTGTATATGTGTATAGCTTGCCTGTGTGTGCCTATATACATATTTGCATTATGTATATGGTGCGTATATGTATACGATATTTGATATTTACAAAAAACAAAAAAAAAAATTTGACTTTATTTTTTGAAAAAAAAAAAAAGCAATCATTCTACTAGACCTTCTTCCACTTGCGTGAGACGCGTTTGGACTTCGAATATACCTTCGCTCCTTTGACTTGAAACGTGTTAGGATTTGATGTTTACCCGGTTAGAACCTTCCCCCTCTCTGTATGAGTTACGGTTAGGTTCGCCTGTTGTTTAGATCCCTTCCTTCTATCGCGTGAGACGCGTTTGGATCTTAAGTTCACTTTCCTTCTCTTACGTGAGACGTGTTTCGATCCCAAGTTCACTATTCCTCCTCTCGCGTGAGACGCGTTTGGATCTCAAGTTCACTATTCCTCCTCTCGCATCTCAAGTTCACTATTCCTCCTCTCGTGTGAGACGCGTTTGGATCTCAAGTTCACTATTCCTCCTCTCGCGTGTGATGCGTTAGGATTGTTTAAATCGGTTAAAAACAGTAGGTGCACCTGTTTGTTCACACCACCCCTCCTCCTCTCGCGTGCAACGCGTTAGGATTGTTTAAATTGGTTAAAAATAGCAGGTGCGCCTGTCTGCTCACACTACCCCTTCTTCTCTCGCGTGCGATGCATTAGGATTGCAAATCGGTTAAAAACAGCAGGTGCGTCTGTCTGTTCACACCACCCCTCCTCCTCTCATGTGTGACGTGTTAGGATTGCAAATCGGTTAAAAACAGCAGGTGCACCTGTTTGTTCACACCACCCTTCCTCCTCTAACATGCGACGCATTAGGATTGCAAATCGGTTAAAAACAGCAGGTGCGCCTGTTTGTTCACACCATCTTTCCTTCTCTCGCATGTGACGCGTTAGGATCTCGAGTACTCAGTTAAAATGTCGGGTGCGCCCGATGTTCACACCAACCTTTCCTCCTCTCACGTGCAACGCGTTAGGATTGTTTAAATAGGTTAAAAACAGCAGGTGCGCCTATTTGTTCACACCCACCTTTCCTCCTCTCACGTGCGACGCGTTTGGATTGTTTAAATCGGTTAAAAATGTCGAGTGCGCCCGGGTGTTCACACCACTCTTTCCTCCTTTCGCGTGAGACGCGTTGGGATTGTTTTCCTCATTTTAGAAACTTTCGATGCGCCTGGAGTACCATTTTTTCACCCTCTTGCGCGAGGCACAATTTGGATTTGGAACCTTTTTCATTGTTTGGCTTATATTTTCTTACATTCTTTCTACGTGTGTTGTAGTTTGGTTTATGCTTTTGTTGTCTCGATCGCATAAGACGTATTGATTTATTCGCGTCTTTCTGTGAGAGACACGGCTTGTTTCATTTTGCTTTAATTTATGTTGCATTGCTTTGTGTCATTGCATGATCATAACTTATTTTTCCTACATGTGTTTTGCTTCTTGCCCCTGAACTACGCTGGTTTGATTCCTTGTAATGGGATACATAGGCAACCTTTAGGTTCAACCATTGCATTGCATCTTGTTTGTTTGCCCAAGTCTTACGGCCTTGTCAAAAGGGTCGTCTTTGGGCTTTGACATTCATTCACGTCATGAAATGACTTCGAGCTCTGTCAAAGAGGGGCAATTGTAGACACCCCATTTTGACTGGCACTAAGACTTGGGCTCTTTCTTTTGATTACCTGATGATGACAATTAGATTGTGTTTCTCATAGAATTCTCAGTAAGAAAGATGAAATTTGAGCTTTAATCCCAACCTTCACACATTTTTGGCCAAACTATTTTAGACCTAAAACCCTCTTTTCAAAATATTTTTCCAAATGTTTCTACAATATTTCGAGGCTCCCATTTTAATTAAAATATTGCACTTTTCAGTAAACCAAGTAAGGATAAAGTGGAAATAAATGAAAGGGGTGTGAACTCTTTGAAAACATACTTAAAAACCATTTTCTTTATAGGTTTGGATAGGTTTGGATTTGAAGGAAATAGGAGGGGATGAAAGAAAACTAGTTTAGGAAAAGATTGAGTATCAAATCATTAAGGAAATTAACAAACTTTAATAAATTAGATATATCTCTTTGTACACTTGGAATTTAAATGTAAGACCACCACCATTAGAAATTAGACTTCCGTGGCTTCAATTTAGACCCAAGAATCACCTAAACCCGAGTTCGGATAATGGAGATATACCTATTTGAAGTTGGGCTTAAGAGCAGATTTTGTTGACCTGGAAATGAGCATCCTTCACTAAATTAGTCATATCTCTTTGTACACTTGGAATTTAAATGTGAGATCACCACTATTGGAAAATAGACTTCTGTGGCTTCAATTTAGACCCAAGAATCACCTAAAACTGAGTCCGAATAAGGGAGATATGCTCGTTTGAAGTTGGGCTTTAAGAGCAGATTTTGTTGAACCGGCCCGAAATAGCATCAAACCTGTTTTTTTTTTTTTTGGTTTTGGTTCGGTTGGGACACCTCATTAACTCAATTTCTGATATATTTATCACCAAATATATATACACTCAGCCTCCATTATCTACGGCTTGCTCCATTAGAGATAATGCTCCATTTTTGTCTCATATTAGCTTCATTAGTACTCCATTAGCTTCAATATGTTCTTTTTGTCTTCCACCATTTCTCTACTTGCTTAGCCTTGCTTAGCCTATATATATACATCATATTGTTAAGAGAAGCAAGAGGATAGATTAAGGAGAAAACATTTGAGCTAGAGAAAAGAGGAAGAAAAGAGAGAAAGGTTGAGTTTTTGAGCTAAACACACTCCTATCTTCCAAAACACTTCCAAGCTTCCATAGCTACTGAAATTCCTCATTTCCATACACCAAAACCACCCCAAAAATTCTAATATAGCCAAAGATCAATTGCCTTGATCATAAGGAAGAGTGTTTAGTGATTGAAAGTGAGAAAAAGTATAGAGTTAACCACTTTCCATACCATAAACTCCATAATTTCGAATTGAGGATTTAAGAACACACTTCCTATACTTGAAGGTGATCAAGAGGGAGATTGTGAACTAAAGAGTTCATCCTTTCCTTAGAAGGTGAATTTCACAAACCTTTCATTTTCTTGCATTTCTTACTTATTTTACTCTTTTGCTTTGATTTATTGTTATATTGTATATTGTTGTGGTGAATTAAAATCCCATATATGTTGTTTTTAGCATAAGAAAGAGACCTTCCATGTTAAATGGTTTAATCTCTTCGGAGGTTCATTACCAGGGCATTACGTCTTTCTCATGCCAAGAACAACTCCTTGTTTGACGATTCTCTTATTTTAGTGGACATAACTCTCAATTTTGGACTAAAATGACTAAAGAATGGCAAGGTAATTAAAAGGGCTAATAAATTGGACTAAAAGAGGCACAATATAATAAAATTAAGTTGGGTTTAATCAGACGTCATATTGAACCCATTGTCTTTTTTTTACTTATTTTGCTCTTTTGCTTTGATTTCTTGTCATATTATATATTGTTGTAATCCAACTGAAAGTGGTGAGCTGAGACTCCCATAGATATTGTTTTTAGTTTTTTTTTATTGTTGAAATATAAAAAAACAGAGTTTGGCCGAGCTTACGAGCTACCAGCCCGTTAGTTGGCTGGGTAGCCACCTAAAAGTACATCATCGCACCCGTAACCTTCATGACCGTGCCTGTAACCTCTAGGCAAAATCGGGCAGCCTTCCGACGTTTAGAAGATCAACCTCCGATCGTCTTTGAGGCACTTGAAGCTGCCATTTTCTTATGTTTATTTTATTTTATTTTGAGTGTTTGTGAGGATTTTTATATTATGTTGTAATATTTATTCATTTCTTTCAGATTTGTAATATTTAAAATGTTGTAATAATTCCCTGTCCCGGTTCTTTCTATCCCGTTCTTTTACTTGCTTTCTTTATTTGTGAATATGCATCATATTTTGTTTTTTATTATATCCATGCTTTGCATCCATGTTTTATGCATCCTGATTCGGCTAAGTTTGCATTTGTGGATTTAATCAATTCCTATGTGATTATGTGCGCTACCTCATATTTCTTGAGATGATTCACATGTCATATCCTAAAAGCTGAATCTTTAGTTGCATCTCATGTGTGAATTGCATTATGATTTTGTATATAACATCTTGCATATTTTACTAACTTTGTTTTGTAGCTGTTCGCGGGATGTCTGTAAATATGTGAGTTTTTATGTTTTAGCATCCTGCTCATGTGTGTTTTTTCTTATTATGTTTAAGTATCCTACCATGTGATTACTTGCTTACTTGATATAACTGTATGAATGCCAATGGATGGAGGTTATGTCACTTAATTTGGAATGATGTTGATTTTTCATATTTGTAAACTTAATTTATTTGGGCTGTACATCGTCAAAACTCTTTCAAAATACATGATATCAAATTGTTTCAAAATGAATGGCATAGTCTACACTTGTATGCTTCACAGAGTAAATTTTAGGATTTATTAAATAATCAGAACATGAACATATAAAGAAAATAAAATTTATATCATGGTTTAGTAAAGGCCGATATTTTGATTGGGTGAGTGGGGGTGCTCAATTAATGACCTTCCTTTTTCATACTTAAGGTTCCGAGCCAAGCATCCTTGGTTACGACGAATAGTGACCTTGTCACGAGTCACGGGTTTCCTAATTTTTCCAAAATAAATATTAGGTGGCGACTCTGAGATCTAATGGCGCAGTCCATTTTTGACAAAATTGCAATAAAATGAATTTTCAATAAAAGTTGCCAAATCTAGACTCTCATCTATGTGTCACATTGCACTTGTGAGACTAGATCAAAGAAATATAGGGTCTGAACTATTTAACGCGGACGGGTATCCCCGGACATGTTACACTTACACTTTCTTACACACTCTGATTTTCACCACACCAAAACTCCTCCCATTCACTACCCATTTTTAGATGCAATGGGAGAGCCAAGCTGCCGACAACATTAAAGGCAACCACTAACAAGATTAGTCACCCTACCATGAGTAGCTCGGCTGAATCTCTAGTTTCTTCATTTGTCTTCAAAACAGCTGCCATTGTTGACAAAGAAGAACTGAGCCAATCTTCAACAAAGTTTACATTTACAAAATAGTGAAATCTATCATGTCACATGTAAACTGGCATAAAGAATGAAAAATTTTAATAAAATATTTAAGTGATAGCAAAACTCTAATGCATTTAAAAAAAAAAAAATTCTCTAATGCATATATATTTATATATATTTCAGGGAATTTTTTTTTTAAAGTTCCTAATTTTTTTTTTCTTTTTTTAAAGATAGAGATAATGCACGTGTTTGTGAAGAAATGATTTTTTTTAGATGTTTTGGGTTTTTTTATAAACAAAATAATTATACAAAAAATTAATATAACATGATATGACTTGAGTTTTGATTTTATAACTTTAAAGTAAAAAAAAAAAAAATTTTAAAAATAGTTTGGTTTGATTTTCAGAATCAGTTTTTCAAAAAAAATTCTAAAAAATTAAAAGTTAATTTAGTGAAAAAAATGAAAAAAAAAAAAAAAAACTCATCATTTTCATATAGATTTATCTTTTTAGAGGATATAAATATTTTCTTAAAATTCAAAAATATCTTTTTCATATTTATTTTTGTCAAATTAAGTTCTATTTAAAAAAAAATAATCAGAAAACAATTTCTGAAAATTAAACCAAACAGGATCATTTTCCAAAAGGTAATTTCTTTTCAAATTTCTCATGCTTGTCGTGATTTTTCCAACAAATCAAAGTGAAGTTTAGTTGTGTCAAGTGATATCATATCGTATCAGCCATTAGCACAAATTTGGGTATCCAGCAAGTGTTTCAATTCACAAATTTTTGGTCACTTAACTGAAACATGAATTTTTGGAGCTGCAATTTAATTTCATTAAATTATTTGTTGAGTTCTTTTGAGCAATAAATGTGGTTCAATAATTTTAGTAAGAACATTTGTATACCACAAAATTTTATCTTCTCATATGTTGTAATTATATTGGTTTAAAGGACCTGATTATTCATGTCTCGCTAATGTAGAGAAACTCAAGCCTTCATTTGATATTTCATGTCTCTTTGCTTAAAAAGAAAGTTGGAATGAATGCAGAACTCTAGGGTGCAATCTTGTGTATACAAGAATCATCAGTGTAATTTATTTAGTTTTTTTCTTATGCAGAAATTGATAAAATTTACAGAGCCATCCAAAATGTTAAAAGTCCGGTCCAAAATAAGTAATTGAGGGGGGGTTATTTTGAAAGACAATTGAAAGTGTGATTTAAATTGATTAATTTAAAAACTACAAATAACCAATAATGGAAATACCCTTTATTGAATATGAAGAGATGCTACAAAAAGCACTGTTGACCAACAGGGCCCCAAAGACAAGAAAAAACAGAAAACAAACATAGATGAAAACTCAGTTGGCAAGGCACCAACCGCAAGCACACCCCCCAAAGCCAAACCAATTTCCAATTGAAGGTCTCAATTTCACTTGATCCGATTTGGAATTTCACTAATTGCAGAGAACAAAATATGCTTCCCTTCATTCACCTTTTTCTGTCCTTCCTCCAACAACGTTACTCCTAAGCGAGCCCTTTCACCGATTTCTTCCAGACCATGTATTGAAGCATTGACAAGGTTCAACAGATCAATTGAAGCAGCTGTTTCAAGTCCAAACTCAACGGTCAGTTCGTCTTTTCTAATTCTTGTCACCTTCTGTAAAAGAATCGGTTGCAGAGTCTCCCTGACTGAATCAAATGCTTCTTTGACAGCAGGATGCACGATAGGTTGATGGACAATGGCAAGGTTGTTTTCACAAATATTTGGATTGCCCATGGGAAGTTGGCGACGAAACTTTCCATCTGCATATAAGGATGCAAATTTTATGCCCTGTCTATATATCTATTACATGAAAAGAACTAAGCATTTGCAGACAATATTCAAGAAGGTTATTTATTAGTGAGAAAAGAGAATAAGAAATTAATTAAATGGGACTTCTCAAATTTTTTCCTTCAATTTTTATTTTTTATTATTTGGGCTCACAAATGGTGTCTAGGGTTTTGCCCCGATTAATCTCTAGGTTCTTAAAAATGAAATCCTATGTGGGACTGTGAATCGACTCATTGAATTAAACCAAGAATTATAAAATTATACTTTCAATGTAAAATTATACTTTTTGGGCTCACAAAGTTTGTCTAGGTGCCCGATTAATCTCTAGGTTGTTAAAAATAAAATCCTACGTGGGATTGTGAATTGAATCATTGAATCAAACCGATAATAATAAAATTCTATTTTCAATGTAAAATAAAATAAAATGATAATGTATATTAGATAATTTTAAAATTATTAAAATAAAAATGATAAATTTGTAGTGCATCTTGTAATTTTGATAAACTTGTAATTAGTGGATTTTATTTTTTGTTTTTTCAAACATAAGGAATAGTCTTTGTAATTTATCCTAAATAATGGCATTGTTGAAGAAACACAAACACAAACACAAACACAAACAGAGACAGAAAGAGTAGGTACCTGAAGATCTAGTTATCCTAGATCTGTTGGCCACAGATGCGGCAGAAACGATAGAATCTGGTGAATAACCGGTGGAACCTTCAGACTTGGTCGGAGGAGGTGTGCAGTGTGAAGAGTCTGGAATAGACTCAGCATCCAAGTCGAGTATGATTCTCTGTTTTTTCGACCTTTGCCGATACCCATCTTCTTCTTCTTCCCCTTCCTCTTCGTCTTTTCGCAACGCTCCACAATGTTCAATGGAACCATTGACAGGGGGAGTGGCATCACCATTTGCTGCAGCAGCAGCAGCAGATAAACCCAACAAAAGGGCCACGTTAGCAAGTGTTTTGTTGGGAGGGTCCTGGTCCTGGCCCTGGCCAGCCGAGCCAGACGAGATATCATCCTTGCTGTGATTTGTGAACAATCCAACGAAAGCTGCGAGCAGGGCTAGTAGTTTCTTCGGATCATCACTGATTCTCAACTCTGTGGAAACTGTGTTTACTGGGGTAGAAGGAGAAACATTCACTATTTCAAATGGATTCCCGGGAATGCTATTGTTCGATTCCGGCTGTTTTCTCTTTTTATGTTCAAAAACTCCAGTCATCGTTACCCAAAGATACGTATATATATTTAAAAAAAAAATTAAGGGCTGGGAATGATTTTGATCACAGGTGCGAGAGTGGCTCCGGTGATATCTCATGTCTCTAGATCTCTCTCTATTTATAGTGTCCATTTTGGCATTTTCTAGGAAGTAGACCATGTTTGGCATATGGGTTAGGGCTGAATTACTTAACAAAAAAAATAAAATAGGCTAATTTAATTAATAAGGTAAAATTTATATTCAAACCATAATCATTTCATTTTTTTCTTCACAACCATTAAATCAACTAACGAAAAAGTTAAAAGTTTTATCCCAAATTAAATATTTTTAACCAGGCTAAAATACTTAAAAAGTTAGGCTTAAAAAGTTTATCTCAAACGAGGCATATAAGTAAATTTAATCTGGAAAATTATACAACCCTATTATAAAATTGTAAATTTTTACGAATTTGGATAAGTGATCTCATAATAATATATAAATTAAATACAAATTCGTGTGACTATTTATTATATTAAACTTACGCAAATTTATGTTCAACTTATAAATTTTTTTGTGATTACTTACGTAAATTCATAAAAATTTACCTAATTTTGTAATAAAATTATATAGGGTGAGAGATTATTGATGGATAATTTAAAAAGTAATAATTTATTAATGAGCAACAGTGCATAATAGAAGGAAAAAAAATGGACGTTCTATACAAAGGATGTGGGATTGGGTTCCATTATCCTTCCAGGCTTCCACCAATATGGATTGGTGTTGATTTTCATTCAAGTAGCTACTATATTTTTGTACATTGCCTCAATCTAATGCAACTTCTATTGAGGTAGTATTATTTTTTATTAATATGGACTGATTAAGTCTATATTTTAAGTTATATAATATCATTAAATTATATTTTTGTGTATTTATGATATGTTTTTAAAATAAATATATTAAAAAAAAACATTATTATAAGGAATATTTTGTAAATTTTATGTTTTATAATAATATATTGTAATTTTAACACTTATATTTTTATTAATTTATAACTTTAATATATTTACGAAGTGATTATGACATTACGATTTGATTTCGCTTGAGATGACAGTTAAACTATTCACCCTTCAATTTGCTAATTTGCTCGACAATCTAATTTTTAAAACATTTTCATCCAAGCAAATTATTTTTACTTTACAGTGTTTGGTTAAGGGATTTGAGAAGAGAATTGAAAAGAGAAATAGAAAAGATAAGTGTGATGTAAATAAAACATACCTATATTTTACCTAGTTTCACACACCATTTCTCTTTTCCTTTCCAAATCCCTATCAAAATCTCCCAACCAAAAATAACGAAATGATTTGTTTTTGTTTTATTCATTCCCAAAAAAAGAAAAGAAACATTTTGCATTAATTAAACAAATTTTTTTTTTTTTTATTACATATAACTGGATGTCCAGACCATTCATGTTTTATTTTCGTACATTGTAAACCCAAGTCATAAGGCTACTAATGTCTTCCAAAAATATACATTTCTTTAAAAAATATATAACATATGTACCTTTAATTATGTTATTTTTTTTAATTATGATTAATTTTTTCTTTAATTATAAATATTTTAATCACATCTCATGTTGTATTTAATTATAATATTTTTTAATTATGACTTAAAAATTAAAATTATATATATTTTTAATTATAAAATACATATAATATGCATGGTATTTCCTTCCAAAATGACAACCATCAGGGCTGGTAATGTAAACTTGTCCTTTTTATATGTTATTTGGAAAGTAGACTTTTAAGCCATTTTTTTTTTTCAACAGCCACATGCAATGTTGTCAATGCTTCGACTTTATTACCTCGAAAAACCGATGTTGTTTGGCTATTTTTTTACGATGACCATTGAAGTCTTTATTTTAATTTTTTTTTTCCACTTTAGTTTTTTATATTTTAAATTTTTTTAATTTATTTTTAAATAAAAATAGAAAATGACATCTTAATTGTTACATAATATAAAAATTATATTATTATATTAAAATTTAAATTTACATAAAAGATATGAGTTTGATATAATAAAATATTTTTATAATAACTATCAATATATAATTTTTTTTATCTAATTTTAGACCTACGTTAGTCTTTAAAATTGAAAAAAAAAAGTTAAAATACAAAGAACTAAAGTGATAATAATTTTTTTTTTAAAAAAAGAACCCTTTAAAAGTTAAAATAAAAAATAAATGATCAAATATGAAAGACAAAATGTAATATATCGAATGTGAATAAACCCTTTGTAATTATCTTTCTTTCAACAATCACATTTTTGTCTTGTTTAAAATAAATAAATAAATAAATAATCATAATTTTGTCATTACCCTGACTCTCCAAATCCCTAGTACCTATCTAGTAAACCTAAGTAATTGACTAATGATCAAGGGAGATAGATGCATGTTTATGTGTTTACCAGATAAACCTAAGCTCCGGTTGATATTGCTCAAATCTTGCTCCAACTTTGCCAGCCAAAATGTTTGTTAGATAGTAAATGAGGGCAATAAAAAAATATTTAATGTGGTTGTTGAAAGTAATAAAATGAAATGGCTTTCACATTAGTTCATAAAAGCCAATTTGCCTAATAAAAATCAATTTTGGTTGTTAAAGGAATGAGTCGTTCCACATTATCATTAGAAAAAAATATCTAATAAAAATTAACTTGGAAGTAATGAATTTTATTATTTTAATTAATAAAATCAAATTGAAATACTAATATTCTATTAGGTTTACTGGAATGAGTTAGAATGGAATAGAAGGACCATTCTATTAAATATGGATGATCATACCATTTGTAATATATTTTGTCATTATTTTTTAAGTCAACTAAACATGGGAATGATTATTCTATTCTATTTCATTCTAATGAACCAAACACTATTTAAATGTATTTACTCTAAGAGCACTAAATATAATTTTCTAGAATTTTACAATATACACCCCTTACTCTATGCATCCTTAGTTATGTCATTTTCTTCATTAGTTATGATATTATTTTGATATGTTTTGTTATTCCTCATGTAGCGTTTAGTTATGACCTTTTTAAATTTTTTTAATTATGACTCAAAAGTATGAAATTATATCATTTTTTATTATTATAAAGTGCATATGATACATATCGTTTGAGAAGTGTGTACCATAGCCTTTCCCAATAATTTTTCTTAAAACCAAGTCAAGTCGGTGGATATAAAAGTTAGGTGTTGTTTGGGAAATGCTAGATTAGTATATTTTTTGACTTTTTACGGAAAAAATGTAAAATATGGTTGAGTTTGAAGTGATATGGTAGAGAGGTGATATAACTTAAATAAAATGATTGCGACCTAAATAGGATAATATGCAACAACCACTTTTACATATAAATTCCAACACTGTCACAGATGAATATTCACTATACTTGGAGCCATCCGGTACAACCATTAAAAGAAGAGAGAATTACATATCGGTAAATTTTTTACAAAATATTTGCAGTTCATTAGTAAAAAAGAATTTATGAATTTAATTGTTAATATTAATAAACTTTACTAAAGAAGAAAATGACATAACTAAAGATGTATATGGTACATGAAAAATCTAAAAATCTCCTAGATATTGATTTGTGATTATGTATCAATTTTAACTAGTAAATACAATTCCAATCAAACAATCAAAGACAAATCGACAAAACGATTTTACGTGAAAAAATCACAATTGGAACGCCTCCAATTGTGATAAAAAAAAAAAAAAAAAGAAAAACACGAACAAAAGTCACAAAACAATCCACTTAGAAGACATAAAGGAATTATACAAGTGTACTCTCAATTACCTAGTGAATCCATGCTCAAATCGAACCGACCTCAATGTGTCTCTTCCACCACCGTCTTCACCTCGGAATTGTCTTGCCCAACGTTGAATCCACAACGTCGATGTTGAATCCACGACGATGAGCCACTCCGGAATCCACCAAAACTTCAGATCGAAATTCCACAGAACCTACTGAAGAACAACTCTCTGTTTTTTGAACAAAACAAACTAAACAAACCCTTTGATATAATCTACTCAATTCATGATTAAAATCTCACAGACATCAAAAGAAACAAACAAAGAAGCTCCAGATAAAAACCCTAATACCCAGGAAGAAGATTTGGAAGTCATACCCCAAAACCTAACTAAACCGCAGCTTTTATAGCAAACAAATCCACGATCTCTGCTCGAGCGCAAGAATGGATGCTCGAGCGAACTGACTAAAACGCATGTGGCTAAACAGAGTCTACGCTCGAGCGCAAGAATGGCCGCTCGAGCGGAAAAAAGAACTCTTAGTACTTTTGTTGGCGAGTGAAACTTCTGAAATGTCGCAATTTCCGCTCGAGCGCAGGAATGTCTGCTCTAGCAGACAAACAACTTCGATTGTAATTTTGCTTTTTGCTTTGGAGGCGTTGCCCTTTGACCCCGCCTAGGTGCTGCCCCCTAGACCCTTGCAAGCTAACCGGGCAGCTCGATCCCTGACATAGTCAGTGAAGTGGCAAACATGAAAGAATTAACACCACAAATTTCTCTAAGGCACAATTCGGGTTAGATTCGCATCTAAAAACTCATAGCCTCACTGAAATAAAAGTTGAACAAAATTACAACTAAAAGGAGTTTTGTCAAACGGGATTGCCAAGAACAAAAACCTAACAATCTCCCTCTTTGGCAATGTCGCTATTAGTGCCACAATCTCCAAAACAACTATTAGTGCCACAAGAGTATATGAAAAAACATCAGACATTTGACAAGATTATCTTAAAGGATGAGATGGAAATATGAAAAGATGTAAATTGGAGATTTTAAGAACATGTAGCATGAATAGATGAAAATTCTAAGACACATGTAAACACGCTCAAAAACCATTTTGACTTAAACTTCTCCCCATTTTTGTCATGAATTGTCAAAGGAAGCTCAATCAACGAAAGCAAGAGCATAAACCACACAAGTAGGGACAAGATGATGTAAAAAAATAAAATAAAAAAAACTGCGAGAAGTGAGCAATAAATAAGCAATGGATAGCAACATACAAACCAACTAATGCCAATCTCCCTTACCAAACCAATCAATGTAAGGATAACCCAAACTCCCCCTCACAAAAAACAACCACAAACACTGAAAACAATGAACAAGAAGAAAACAACAAAAAAAATATAGTGGAACAAGCAAGGATTTTCATATTTGTACCTTAAACCACACAAGATTATCCAAGAAACACAACATGCACAGCCTCTAGAAGATTCCTTATAAAAGAAAGTGATGCATTATGTGAAAAGCATAGATCCTATGATAAAAGTGTGTGTATGACTCTTGGAGTTCGACAGATTCAAATCCTAGTAGTGATCTAATAGCTAGACCTCAAGCAAGAGAATCTAAACACAACTAAGGAAAGTCAAACCACTAGGAATCAAGGGGTATTTGTTGAGTAAAAACGGAGGCTCCCCCTTAATCAATGATTTTTTTTTTCCCTTTATTTCTTTTGGACATTTTTTCTTTTCTTTCTTTTGCACATTTTTTCTATTTCTTTTGCACACATTTTTTTCTTTTCTTTCTTTTGCACATTTTTTTTTCTTTCTTTTGCACACTCATTGGCGGCTTCCATGCTCAAGAGTATGGAAACCGAACCAGAGAAGCATGGATACAATAAGGATAGCCTGGTTGGTGACTTTGAGGTAGCCTTTTTCTCATGACTAGACTACAAAGAACTATGGGGAAAGTCATGGAGATGCAAAAAGATGGAAGGTGGTTAAGAGACTCAACATCACCCATGATGTACTAGTATAGGTCAATTTCTCTAGAAAAGCAAAAGACACAATGCTAGAAGTCCATAGAGAAAATTGATCACTGAGGCAGAAAATTCTGATATTTGTTAATCCAAGAGTGTGTACAGAATGAGACATACTAATCAAATAACACGCACTCTGAAATGAGTAATGACCACAGAAAGTACACACATATTAACATGTAATGGATAGTCTCATCAATTTCAATATGCAACAAGAACTTCTCAAAAATTACAAACTTGCAAAATTATACTAAGAAAATCTTTTTGGATTTTTTTTTTCTTTTTTAAAACAAAGCAAGACAAAAAATGAACAAGCACACACGAAATGACCCAAAAAGAAAAAAACAAACAACAAAACCAACAACAAAAAGAAAAAAAAATAAAACGAATAAGAAAATTAACACAAGTCAAGTTTTCTCACCCAAATCGCTTTAGTATGAACAAAGTTATGAGAATTGCGGTTCTTGGGTGGTGTCTTGACGTTGTGGTTCCTTTCCCCTTCAATGGGAACCCGTCTCAACTTGGTTTCCAACTTCCTATACCTAGGTCTAGGCAAATACAAACTCACTCCAAGTTTGGTCTCAAGCAAATCAAAATAGCAAGGTCTATTATGACCCTTAACCTCATTACAACCAATGAAATGTCTCCCACCCCACAAGATGTTGGAATTTTTACCATCTCTATGAGAAACTCTCCTATGCAACTCATAACAATAAGGGCAAATATGACCATACATACCACAATGATGAAAAATAAAAACAAGGTGTACCTTCTTTTCTTTGGCCTTACCAACTCTAGGAAGATTGAGAAGTCCATCCTCATGTGGAATTTTTTGTTCTCCCTTTCCTTAAGTTCTTGTATCATGAGATGTAGATGCACTCCATTTTTGCTCTTTGTTATCACCAAAATCAATGTCACTCTTGTCATAACACATTTGTTAAGACCCAATGATATTGTCCAAAGTCTTTGATCCTTTTGTTCCAAAGACCAATGATAGCCATAGCACACTTGAGCTCTTCCTCTTTCTTGATCATTAGTTCTTCCAAGGCAACTTGAGACATCTCGAGGGTTTCAATCTTTTCTTCATACGTTGCATAGATTTGTTGTAGCTTATTCCTCTCTATTTCACAAGTCAAGAGTTTTGCACAAAGAGCTTGTTGATCATTAGAAATCTTAATGGCATCATTCCTAGCCTCTGAAATCTCCTTCTTTAATTTGACATTCTCACTTTCATAGGCTTTGATTTTGATAGTGAATTTGTCATTCAATTTAGATAAGTTAAGAGATTCCTTATACAACTTTTCATAAGCTTGCTGAAGCTCTTCATCATCACTCCCTGAGTATTCATCATCAGTGACATTCTCAACCGGCCTCTTTGTATACTCTATTTGTCTTTCAGTTTCAGAAGCTGCCATGAAAGCAAGGAATTGTTCATGCCCCTCTTCGCCTTGTGCTTCGTTGTCACTTTCATCTTTATCAGACTCTAATTCATCATCCCACGTGATAGCAAAGACTTTCTTCTTCCTCAAATGAGTAGGGCATTCTTGAGCAAAGTGGCCAAATCCTTGGCCTTGATAGCATTAGACTCTTTCAGAGTTCCCTTGTATCTTTCCTTTCTCATTCTTGGTAATAGAATTAATTTTGCATTTATCTTTGCCATTGGATTTATGAGTTGATTCCAAAAGATTATGATTCTTTTTCAGAAAAGATTTTTTAAATTATTTTACAAAAGCATCCGTAATCTTGGAATCTATCTCACAACCCTCATCAGAATCCTTTCTAACTTTATGAGCACTACTAAAGGCAATATCATTTTTTTGTTTCTTTTTGAAATTCCTATGTGCCTCATAGGTTTACAGATTTCCAAGCAAATGATCTAGTTTGAGGTTGTCAACATCTTGAGCCTCCTCAATAGCCGTAACTTTTGGTTGGCACCAATCGGGCAAGGACCGCAAAATTTTTCCCACAATCTTAGATTCCTTTATTTTTCCACCTAAATTGAAGCTGGAATTTACAATGTCACTCAACTTCACATAAAATTCATCAAAGGTCTCGCTATCTTTCATTAAATGGTGTTCAAAACTAGACGTGAGCCTTTGAAGTTTTGAGTGTTTAACCGAAGGAGTGCCCTCATGAATAGTTTGTAAGATATCCCAAGCCTATTTTACGACTTCACAATTGCAAATACAACTAAACTCTTCTGGTGTGACGGCGCAAAAGAGAGAATTGATAGCTTTACTATTCCAGCTACTAGTTTGGTAATCAATTGTGTCCCACTTATCAATTGGTTTGAGGAAGGTTACTCCATCAACGGCAATCGTCGATTCGGTCCACCCATACATGACAGATTGACAAACTTTTTCATTAATAGATTTTGAAAATGATCTCATCTGAGCTTTCCAAAAAGAATAATTGGATCCATCAAGTAGGGGTGATTGAACCATAGAATTTCTCTCACAAATTGAATCCATTATCACAAATCAAACAAGATCTCGCTCTAATAGTTTTTTTTTTTTTTTTAAAATAGAGCAACCTGCTTTGATACCAATTGAAAAATCTAAAAATCCCCTAGATATTGATTTGTGATTATGTATCAATTTTAACCAGTAAATAGCAATCCTAATCAATCAATCAAAGACAAATCGACAAAACGATTTTATGTGGAAAAACCACAATTGGAGCGTCTCTAATTGTGATAAAAAAAAAAATCACGGGCAAAAGCCACAAAACAATCCATTAAGAAGACATAAAGGACTTACACAAGTATACTCTCAATTACCTAGTGAATCCACGCCCGAATCGAACTGACCCAAATGTCTCTCTTCCACCACCGTCTTTACCTCGGAATTGTCTTGCTCAATGTTGAATCCACAACGCCAATGTTGAATCCACGATGATGAGCCACTCTGGAATCCACCAAAGCTTTAGGCTCAAATTCCACGGAACCTACCGAAGAACAACTCTCTTTTTTTAATAAAAAAAACTAAACAAACCCTTTGATATAATCCACTCAATTCATACTCTCACAGATATCAAAAGAAACAAGCAAAGAAGCTCCAGATAAAAATCCTAATACCCAAGAAGAAGATCTGAAAGTCGTACCCTAAAACCAAACTGAACCGCAGCTTTTATAGCAAATAGATCTGCAATCTCCGCTCGAGCACAAGAATGGCCGCTCGAGCAGACTGACTAAAACACGTGTGGCTAAACAGGGTCTACGCTCGAGTGCAGAAATGGCCACTCGAGCGAAAAAAAACAACTCCTAGTACTTTTACAGGCGAGTGAAACTTTTGAAAGGTCGTGATCTCCACTCGAGCGAACAAACAACTTCGACTGTAATTTTGCTTTTTGCTTCGAGGGCGTACCCCTCAACCCCACTTGGGCGCTGTCCTGGACTAGCCAAAGGGCGCTGCCCCCTCGACCCCTGCAAGCTGATCGGGCAGCTCGATCCCCAACATAGTCAGCGAAGTGGCAAATATGAAAGAATTAACACCACAAACTTCTCTACAAGGCACAATTCAGGTTGGATTCGCATCTAAAAACTCATAGCCTCACTGAAATAAAAGTTGAATAAAATTACAACTGAAAGGAGTTTTGTCAAATGGGATTGCCAAGAACAAAAACCTAACAGTACAGGTTATATTTTTGTAATTAGCAATCCTGTTTAACAAGACTCCTTTTACAGCATCTCTAATGGAACTATCAAACAACCTGCCAAAGCTATAATTTGGAAAGAATCACAAAAAGAGGGTCTCCAATGGCATGCTATTCTTTTTGCCAAAGATAGCAAATGCCATTTCTGTTCTCAAATTTAACAGGAGGTTTGGCATTTGCCAAACATGCCACATCATCAAAAATAACAAATTTTGGCTTCAAAGCTCAGTTCATCCTCTCCCAGAAAAACATCCCAAAATGTTTGAAGTTTTTTTTTTTTTTCAAATAGAATTCATATATTTATTATAGAATTTGTTCCTTCAATTTTTTTTCCTCAAAACAAATTTCACCAATTTCTGCATTTCCCAAACACAAATTTCTACATTTCAGTCAAGAATTTGTTTCACAAATTTCACAAATATTCAAAACAATCAGTCAATAACAAACTTCAGAATGATCAGTCAACCCAAATTTCACAAATTTATATAAATAACAAATTTGAGAATGATCAGTTAACCCAAATTTCATAAATTTATATAAATTTCTGAAGCAATCTAGTTTGAATTTAGAAGATAAATACCTAAATTTCAGTATGATTGATGATAAATTTGGTTTGAAAGGAAATAGGTTTGTCTAGACTCAGAGGCAGATCTTCGTAACTCTGCCTTCATCATAGGCTCTAGACTTGAATGAGGCTCTGGACTTGATCAACAGCAACCCAAAAAAAAAAATTCAACATGGAGAAAGAGAGAGAGAGAGGTAACTTAAAAAATAAAGATGAGAAAGATGGATGAACAGCTGATTGGTTCATCATAGGCTCTGGACTTGATCAGCCAATTGGGTTTACTGAAGATAGAGAGGTGGATGCACATAGAGAGAGAGAGAGGGAGATAGAGAGAGAGAGAGAGATAGAGATGCTAAGCCGATTGGGTTTGATGAAAATGAAGATGAGAAAGAGATGATGGTGGGTTTTCTTGATAAAGCAGCCGATGATTCCAGAATTCTCACCTCAGTCGTTAGATTGTGAAAAAATTAACGGTGTGGATGGTGTCTTGGAATGCAATATGACCGTTGTGCTCTTTTGTTCCCACTACAACAAAAAAGGTCTATGGTGACGAAAACTCCAAATATACATCTTTTAGTGATGAAAATAAGATTTTGTCTCTAATTGTACTATTTTTAGAGACGAAAACAAAATTTCGTCGCCAAATGCTTAAAACAAATAAAATAATAGGTGACGAAATTTTTTTTCATCTCTAAATTTTATTTTTCGTCACAAAACAAATTCCCTGCCCTTGGAAATTTTGGTGGAAAATTTGGGCACCATATTAGAGACGAAAACTTTCGTCACCATTGTAAAAATTTTCAGAGACAAATATAATTTTGTCACCTATAATTTAAGGGGACAAAACGACGCCGTTTTGTCTTCTCAAATCACTCTACCCAAATCACTCTTCTCTCTTAGGCTCTCTCTCTCTCTCTCTCTCTCTCTCACCCAGTCTCGTCTCTCTCTCTAGTTTGAGCTCGTGAAACCTCTCATCGATCTCTTCCTTGCCCTCTCACATGCACACGAGCATTGCCGGAAACCCTCTCTCTCCGTTCGAATCGCACCACCGGAAGCCCTCTTCTCCGTTCGTTTTGCTTCACTGATGCGGCACCACCGGCACCCTCTGGCCTTTCCTCCCCCACCCCCTCCAGCTTCGGCTGACTCAACACCACAACTCTCTCTTTCCAATCCAACCAAAATCTCTCTGATCTCTCCATCGATATGTTTCAGGTAATTCAATCTTCTTTTTCACCCCTTAATTTCTCAATTTCTTCATTTTTTCCCCTTGAATCAGATCAATCTCTCTCTAGAAGATAGGCTATTTGAATGTCTGCCTGTGTATTTTGATTGTTTGGTTCAATTCCATAGAACAAAAAGGTAGGTATTTACGTATAAGTAACCTAATATATATATATATAATATATATATGTGTGTATGTATGTATGTATTGTGGGGAATATGTATGCATATATTTCTGTATATGCGAGTAATCATTGGTGGAGCTTCATAACCCACTCAAAATTGGGATTTTTTTTTCTTTAGATATGTACTTTATGCAAAAGTTTAGGAGTTTCAAAAATTTAAGGCAGAGGAATAATTAGAAAAATTAAAGTGGGGATTTTTTTTTTTTTTTTTTTTGTGATTGAATCTTGGATTTGGGAGGGAAAAGGAAAGTGATTGGAAAAATGAACGAAAGATAAGATTAAAATAAAATGAGCCAACTGTATGAACAGTGTCTAAAATTAAAAATTAAAACTGGGAGCTTTGTTGTGTTGTTGTTGTTGGTGTTTTTTCTTTTTTTTCTTTTTTTTCCCCCTTAATTATTACATAAACCATAATAATAGTTTGATTTTTAAATTTGACTTTGATAAAAGGAAAACCCCAAGTGTAGTCGTCTGGTTATGTGATGTATATGAGGCAACTAACATATTTAATTACTATACTACTTTCATTCTTTCTTTTGCCATTCAAGGTGAATCGCAATCCTTCATTTCCATCCATGTAGATATGTCCTGTTTATTTTCTTTTTTTCATTTTGTATAAGAATTTCAAGTGGGCCTTACAATGTTGGGTGGTTACTCCAACGTTATTTAACATGTGTATGTAGTGTATTTGTTATGACAAAGATGAGTGTGACTTTCAAATGCTTTTTTTTACAATTATGCACGTCAAGAACATAGCTATATATATATATATATATATAGATGTGTTTTTTTGTTGGTGTCAACTTTCAAATGATTTTTTTTATTATGCACATCAAGAATATATATATGTATGTATATAGATGTGTTCATTATCAAAAAAATTAATCTTGAATTTGAAATGTTAGCATCTTGTGTGTTTAACTTCACTATAACTTCAAAAAGAAAAACCATTTTAAATGAGTATAGATATGGATACTCTATTATTCTAATGCTTTTGGCTCCTTTATTTATCAAACAATTCATCTATTTTGTTGATTTTGGCCAAGGAGTTCAGAGATATATTTTATATTGTGGGTTATTGGTCTCTACTCATCAAATGTTGTTCTTCACCCTATTGCTCACTATGTGTTTGACAAAATGTGCAAACAAAGTTTAGAATAACAGGAATAGAAAACCACAATACCTCTACAAATGAACCATACCATATGCACCAAAAGAGGGAAAACTATGAATAGAAACTGATCAAATGTTTTGATTTTAACATAAAAAAATCAGCCTACTGGGTTGTCTATAGACAGCACAACAAAACATGTTTTTCTATTAATTTCAAAGCTTGAAACTTTTGCTGTGGAGTTTTTGTTTGTTTGTGTGTGAGGGGGGGTAGGTATAGCACAGGGGTTACATCAAGTTAAAGCCTTCATATAATGAACCTTTTAATTACGGACATTAAAAGGTCATTTCATTATCTTGCTGTTGTGTCCTTTTGTTTGGAGGGTATGGGCTGATTTTTTTACTTTGGTGGGGGACACAATGGGTAATGCCTGCATCAGTGGAATGAGTGTTACAGTGGTGGCTGGTTTTACAGGTAAGGAAGTTTTTATTTTTATTTTTATTATTCATCATTAAAATTAATCCTGGAGCCACTTGGAGAGTAAACAAGGCAAACCATAGCTTGTGGGGTTCTACTCATAGCTTTATGTAAAACCATGCCTTGTGATCAATAATTCATTTTACCCTTTTTATTTCTTTTACAGGTTTCTTATTGTTGAACCTAACCTCGGTCATACAAACCTTCACATTTCAAAGGAAGGATTGGAGGCAATTCAGAGAATAACAACCCCGATTGCTGCTGTAAGTTTGAGATTGATTTTCCTTAATATCTATTAGTTTCAAATATTGATACTGATCAAAAACAAATTTATTTTGCCATTTAACCATCCAAAAGGCTTGTAAAATCTAGAATAGACATAGTGCCCGTTAATAAATTAGAAAAATTAACTTGTGTTTGAAAATGAGTAATGTTTGTTTAATTGTTCTGTTTTTGGAATATTGTACATCACTGATTTCTCGTGGTGCATGACTGACAATAGTCCATCTCTGTAATTATTTGTGCATGTCAAGTCCTCTGTGAGAAGTCAACCTTTGCTTAGAGAAATTGTTGATTGTTCAACCTTGCTCTAAATTTTGTTTAGAACTGACTCCATTTTGATGGGTGTTTTATTAGGTGATTGGTCCGTTATCGCTCTAGAAAAGCATTTTCTTCTTAATCAAACTTCTTTCCCTTTCTTGTTATGAAAGGCAACCTCTGATGCCATTAGTTGAGATTGGGTTGAAAGTCAAAATCATTAATGTTTTATCATAAGTTGGTTTGTTTCAATGGTTTCCTAAGCTTTGATGCTTGATGTCTTTGCAGGGTTTGGTGTTGGGCACATGCGTGACACAAAGACAAAAGGTAGATGGAGATATGATCATGATGTACTGGATCTAAGCAACCACTTATTTACAGATATAATTTACAATTTTATGTTGTTTCTTACAGGGATTTAGGCATGGGGAGCCCCGGTAGAAATAGAAATTAAGGAGAAGACTTCTGTCTTCTACCTTGATACTGAAGGATTTGAAAGTATTGGGAAGTCAAATGTATATAACGACCGGTAATCTTGAAGTCAATATTTGGTCTTTAATCTGCCTCTGATGGTTGTAAGTAATTGTTGGTCCTCCTTTCTGATTATTATTTTGCAAGATTTTTGCTCTGGCAACAGTATTGAGTTTGGTGCTTATCTATAACCTGCCTGAGATGGTTTGTTAGTTCACCCCTCTCTTTCTCTCTGTGTGTGTGTGTGTGTGTGTGTGTGTTCTTATTATTCTGTTGAGTATCATGACATGGACAACCAAAACTTGGAATTTTAACATAGTAAAGAAAGTTCTGGTTCTACAGAAACAAACTAGAAAGTTTATGTGTTTACCTATAGGTTTGGGAAAACCTTAGAATAGGAGCTACTGTGTATGGAAGCACATGTATTTAAATAAGCAAAAGTAATATTGGAGTCTTCAAAGTTTTATGGCCCTAGAAGTAAGTACAATTTTGTTTTTATTAACTTTAGGGCTAAAGATGGAAGTGAAGGATGTGATTTCTATTTTTTGGGGTGCATCCAACATATGGGATTGGCGTTGGTCATTGATTACGTTTTGAATGTTATAATAGGTAGAAGGCTGTAAAAGAGTACAAAAAAGTGTTCAAATAACGTGTGCTTCCATCTGTATGCCTAGCTGGAATAAAAGATCTTAACATCTTGAATAGCTGGGGACTTAACATCTTCAAGCAGATATTGAATAGCTGGGACTTGACATCTTAACATGACTTGGATATCTAAAGCTAAACCTTCCTATATATAAACATGACTTCATTAAAGGGAAGGACTGAGGAAGATGAAGAAGATGATAAATGTGACTCCTCTTTTTGCTTTAAAGTGTCTATTCATGTTTTCATGTTTCAGTATAATTTGAAAATCAAACCAAACATGAAACTTGAAAATCAAATTTGAACACCAGAGATAAGCAGTGTTTTGTTCTTTCTCATCTTTTGTGTTGATACTAGTTGTTTTCATAAACGATTGTATGAGTTCTCTTCTTATGACTTGAATGATAACAATAACATAGATAAAGCAAGAATGTTTCAATTTGAATTCACTGGGTTTGTAAAAAATGGAGTTTATAATGTGTAGTTTCATCTTTATGTGAATTTTATGTTCCAAAATTATTAGTGTAGTTAAGGTGTTCTCTTCAACATTCAAACATGTTTCTGTTTTTAGATTCTTTTAAGTTCCCTTGGATTGAGGATTTTGTTGAAACATGAGATCACTAAACTTCTGAATGTGATGTTTATGCATGAAGTTAAGGTGTAGAAAAAGCATTGCGGTTTGAAAACCAAGTAGAAAAATACACTTTTCCAACACTTAGGCTTGAAAATAGGACACCGGGGGGCCAAAATCATAAAATAGCCATGAGAAGGCCTGGGTGTGACGACCCTCACCTCTGATTAATGCTAAACTGTGACTGAGAATGATAAGTAATTGATCAGACTGAATTATGAACTGAATGCATGAGTTTGTTGCTTTACTTGCATTTCTATCTATTAGTCATTAAATGATCTGTTCATGTTTTATCTTTGAATTGCGAATTGAAGGTCCTATCGGTGACGAATCAAAATCGATTGGTGTTTTATGTTAATTAGAATTTATATGATTTTATGGTAGATTTAATTGAAATTGATTTGGAATGATTAAATAATGTTGAATCACATTAGTTGCTTTAATTAACCTTTTGCCATTAGTGGGCCACTACCTACAACATTGTTTTGGAGCCTTTTGATGCATCATTCTTGTTCATCTCTAGAGACAAAACCGAGAGAAAGAGTGAGAGAGGAGAAAACTTAGCTTCAATTGAGAATTGGCTTGGAGACTTAGGAGATGTGAAGGTTGATTGCATAATTGAGCTTCTATACCTAAAATTGAAGACATAAGGTAGGATATTTACCTTCTTGTTTATGAATTCAAGTCTTTTCTTGCATGATTCATGGAGGAATAGGAGCTTAAGGTCAAGAATTAAAGTAAAGTGTTGAATTAAGAGTAATTCCATGCATGCATGTTCATATTATGACATTTCGAAGTTGTTTTTCATGAAATCTTACATGCAAGTTCATGTTTTGATTGTAGTCCATGAATTCATCATGTTTTTCCATCAAAATGCCAATTTAATCTTGATTTGAGGTGTTGGAATTTTAAAGGAGATCATGCATGTTGTGTTTTTGTTTTGTTCTTGAAATTTGGGTTGAAATTGTGTTCAATTAGCTTACCTTTGGGCTTGATTTTACAAATTGATCTTTAAAGACATGTTATATTGTTGGTTTTCAAGTGTTTTCCAGAAAATTGGCCTAAAAGGTTGAGTTTTGAGGTGTTGAATGCTTGGTTTGAGCTTGGGAGGCAAATCTGGAAATTCCAGATTTTGGCTTCCACGCTCGAGCGAAGGATTCCACGCTCGAGCGAACCCCTGTGTATTCGGAGGTCCGCTCGAGCGACGGAATGTCGGCTCGAGCGTAAATTGCAAGCTCTCAGGTTTTTGGTGCACACAGACGCACGCTCGAGCGAGAGAACCTATGCTCGAGCGAGGACTGTGTCTCACGCTCGAGCGAGCATCGAGCGAGCGTCGAGCGGGGATTTTCACCATCCAGCACTTTTTGCATTTTTACAGACCGCTCGAGTGAGGAAGTCCACGGTCGAGGGACCCCACTGTTTTGACAAGCTCACTCGAGAGAAGAAAGCCACGCTCGAGCGAGACCCCTGTTTTCTGAAAATTTTGAAAAGTGTTTTAAAGTACATCTTTGCATCCTCATTTCATCCTAGGCATTCCTAGGCCTAGTTTAAGGCATCTTAATGAGGTTATTGATGTAGAACCACACCGAGTTAAGATAGGGACTAAGTTGTTGATTCCCAAGTGTGTAACTTAGTGTGTGTTCGTTCTGTAACTGTGTAGGGTTGGCATCCGAGGATGCTCATTAGCTGCTTACAGCCCAGTGCTCTGTGAGTAACAATGTTGTAAAGATATGTTCAATTATGATTATTTTTCTAAATGATCAACTGTTCTACTTACTGAATCATTATTGTTTAATGAATGAATGTTTGTCCTATTTGTAAACTGTAACCGTGGCATCCATAGCAATTTACTACTACTGTACTGTTACTGCTACTGTCACAGAGATCTCTGTCGGTTCCCATGTTTGGAACCACTACTGTTTACTGTTATGATGGCCATCAACTGACTATTCGGTCTGTTAAGACCTACTGTACTGTACTGTTTTGCTATTGGATGTACCACATATGACCATTATGGTTTCTAAATGACTGTTTTAAATACTGAAAGGACATTCATTCTTAACCCTCTTTACGCATATGTTATTCACTGGGCTTTAGCTCACTGTTTATGTTCATATGTAGGTGTCCAGGCACCGGACCGGAGCTAGGATCGTCGGGTTAACTCCCTTTTTGTCAAGCCAACCATTGTGCCTCACCTCGAGGTTCCAAGTCTGACCGAGCTAAGGCTATTTTAGGGTGCCTCAGTTTCACCCTTCCGTCTCTGCTTTGTAATACTGTTTAAGACTTGTACTATACTGTGCTAATTAGGGATTTGGTCCCTAACCTAAATGTTTGTACATATGGTGTATATATGTTTTTCTTATGAATGTGAATATGTTGAAAAAGTCTTTTTGCATACAGACTGTCACAGCTCATTGGACATCTTTTATTATTGTTTTGACTTCCACCAGCCCCTGTACTCTGCATTACTGTCTTTACGGTCAAGCAGGCCTTCGGTAATCACGGATTACTGGCCGGTTACGGTGCTAAACCCATAGGGGCGGGTTTGGGTCGTGACACTGGGGAACACCACAAACACTTCGGAAGGGACCAATGTAAGTTGTGGAAACATACGGAACTAGCACTAGACTCCTGGTTTGCAAACTAAGTAGAAAAATGCACTTTTCCAACACTTAGGCTTGAAAATATGCCATCGGGCTCCAAAATTGTGAAACAGCCACGAGAAGGCCTAGGGAACACCTCGGTAGGGACCGATGTAAGTTGTGGAAACTTATGAAACTAGCATGGGACTCCTTGTTTGAAAATTAAGTAGAAAAATACACTTTTCCAACATTTAGGCTTGAAAATAGGCTATCGGGAGCCAAAATCGTGTAACAGCCACGAGAAGGCCCGGTGAACACCCTGAACACCTCGGCAGGGACCAATGTGAGTTGTGAAAACTTACGGAACTAACACATGACTCCCTATTTGAAAACTAAGTCGAAAAATGTATTTTTCCAACACTTAAGCTTTAAACTAGGCCATCGGGGGCCAAAATCGTGTAACAGCCACGAGACAGCCTGGGTAACACCTCAAAAACCTCAGGAGGGAACAATGTGAGTTGTGGAAACTTACGGAACTAGCACGGGACTCCCAGTTTGAAAACTAAGTCAAAAAATGCATTTTTTTCACACTTAAACTTGAAAATAGGCATCGGAGGCCAAAATCATGCAACAGCCACGAGACGGCCCGGGGAACACCTCAGACACCTCAGGAGGGACCAATGTGAGTTATGGAAACTTACGGACCTAGCACAGGACTCCTGGTTTGAAAACTAAGTCCAAAAATGTAATTTTTCACACTTAAGCGTGAAAATAGGCCATCGGAGGCCAAAATCGTGCAATAGCCACGAGACGGCCCAAGTAACACCTCAAACACCTTGGAAGGGACCAAAGTAAGTTGTGGAAACTTATGGAACTAGCACAGGACTCCCGGTTCGAAAACTAAGTCCAAAAATGCACTTTTCCACACTTAAGCTTGAAAAATAGGCCACCGGAGGCCAAAATCGTGCAACAGGCACGAGACGGCCCAGGGAAAATCTCAAACACCTCGGGAGGGACCAATGTAAATTGTGAAAACTTACGGAACTAGCACGGGACTCCGGTTTGAAAACTAAGTCAAAAAATGCACTTTTTCACACTTAAGCGTGAAAATAGGCCATCGGAGGCCAAAATCGTGCAACAGCCACGAGACGGCCCGGGGAACACCTCAAACACCTCACGAGAGACCAATGTGAGTTGTGGAAACTTACGGAATTAGCACGGGACTTCCGGTTTGAAAACTAAGTCCAAAATTGAACTTTTTCACACTTAAGCTTCAAAACAAGCCACCAAAGGCCAAAATCGTGCAACAGCCACGAGACGTCCCAGTGAACACCTCAAACACCTCAGGAGGGACCAATGTGAGTTGTGGAAACTTACGAAACTAGTACGAGACTCCCGGTTTGAAAACTAAGTTCAAAAATGTACTTTTTTACACTTAAGCTTAAAAAGTAGGCCATCGAAGGCCAAAATCGTGCAACAACCACGAGACGGCCTGGTGAACACCTCAAGCACCTCGGGAGGGACCAATCTGAGTTTTGGAAACTTACGGAACTAGCACGGGACTCTCGATTTGAAAACTAAGTCGAAACATGCACTTTTTCACACTTAAGCGTGAAAATAGGCCATCGGAGGCCAAAATCGTGAAACAGCCACAAGACGGCCCGGGGAACACCTCAAATACCTCAGGAGGGACCAATGTGAGTTGTGAAAACTTACGGAACTAGCACAGGACTCCCGGTTTGAAAACTAAGTACAAAATTGCAATTTTTTCACACTTAAGCTTCAAAATAGGCCACCGGAGGCGAAAATCATGCAACAGCCACGAGAAGGCCTAGGGAACACCTCAAACACCTCAGGAGGGACCAATATGAGTTTTGAAAACTTACGGAACTAGCACGGGACTCCCGGTTTGAAAACTAAGTCAAAAAATGCACTTTTTCACACTTAAGCGTGAAAATAGGGCATTGGAGGCCAAAATCGTGCAACAGTCGTGAGACGGCCCGGGGAACACCTCAAACACCTCGCGAGAGACCAATGTGAGTTGTGGAAACTTACGGAATTAGCACGAGACTTCCGGTTTGAAAACTAAGTCCAAAATTGAACTTTTTCACACTTAAGCTTCAAAACAAGCCACCAAAGGCCAAAATCGTGCAACAGCCACGAGACGTCCCGGTGAACACCTCAAACACCTCAGGAGGGACCAATGTGAGTTGTGGAAACTTACGAAACTAGCACGAGACTCCCGATTTGAAAACTAAGTTAAAAAATGTACTTTTTTACACTTAAGCTTAAAAAGTAGGCCATCAAAGCCCAAAATCGTGCAACAACCACGAGACGGCCGGTGAACACCTCAAACACCTCGGGAGGGACCAATGTGAATTGTGAAAACTTACGGAACTAGCACAGGACTCCCAGTTTGAAAACTAAGTCAAAAAATGCACTTTTTCACACTTAAGCGTTAAAATAGGCCATCAGAGGCCAAAATCGTGCAACAGCCACGAGACGGCTCGGGGAACACCTCAAACACCTCACGAGAGACTAATGTGAGTTGTAGAAACTTACGGAATTAGCACGGGACTTCCGGTTTGAAAACTAAGTCCAAAATTGAACTTTTTCACACTTAAGCTTCAAAACAGGCCACCAAAGGCCAAAATCATGCAACAGCCATGAGACATCCCGGTGAACACCTCAAACACCTCAGGAGGGACCAATGTGAGTTGTGGAAACTTACGAAACTAGCACGAGACTCCCGGTTTGAAAACTAAGTTAAAAAATGTACTTTTTTACACTTAAGCTTAAAAAGTAGGCCATCGAAGGCCAAAATCGTGCAACAACCACGAGACGGCCCGATGAACACCTCAAACACCTCGAGAGGCACCAATTGGAGTTTTGGAAACTTACGGAACTAGAACGGGACTCCCGATTTGAAAACTAAGTCGAAAAATGCACTTTTTCACACTTAAGCGTGAAAATAGGCCATCGGAGGCCAAAATCGTGCAACAGACACAAGACGGCCTAGGGAACACCTCAAATACCTCAGGAGGGACCAATGTGAGTTGTGAAAACTTACGGAACTAGCACAGGACTCCCGGTTTGAAAACTAAGTACAAAATCGCACTTTTTTCACACTTAAGATTCAAAATAGGCCACCGGAGGCGAAAATCATGCAACAGCCACGAGAAGGCCTAGAGAACACCTGAAACACCTCGAGAGGGACCAATGTGAGTTGTGGAAACGTACAGAACTAGCACGGGACTCCCGGTTTGAAAACTAAGTCGAAAATTGCACTTTTTCACACTTAAGCTTGAAAATAGGCCATCGGAGACCAAAATCGTGCAACAGCCACGAGACAGCCTGGGGAACACCTCAAACGCCTTAGGAGGGACCAATGTGAGTTGTGAAAACTTACGGAACTAGCATGGGACTCCCGGCTTGAAAACTAAGTCCAAAATTGCACTTTTTCACACTTAAGCTTCAAAGTAGGCCATCGGAGGCCAAAATAGTGCAACAGCCACGAGACGGCCTGGGGAAGACGTCAAACACGTCAAGAGGGACCAATGTGAGTTTTGGAAACTTACGGAACTAGCACGGGACTCCCGGTTTCAAAACTAAGTCTAAAAATGCACTTTTTCACACTTAAGCTTCAAAATAGGCCACCGGAGGCCAAAATCGTGCAACAGCCACGAGACGGCCTGGGGAACAAGTCAAACATGTCGAGAGGGACCAATGCGAGTTGTGGAAACTTATGAAACTAGCACGGGACTCCCGGTTTGAAAATTAATTCGAAAAATGCACTTTTTCACACTTAAGCTTCAAAATAGGCCACCGGAGGCCAAAATCGTGCAAAAGCCACGAAACGGCCCGGGGAACACCTCAAACACCTCAGGAGGGACCAATGTGAGTTGTGGAAACTTATGGAACTAGCACGGGACTCCTGCTTTGAAAACTAAGTCGAAAAATGCACTTTTTCACACTTAAGCTTAAAAATAGGTCATCGGACGCCAAAATCGTTCAATAGCCACGAGACGGCCTGGGGAACACCTCAAACACCTCAGAAGGGACCAATGTGAGTTGTGGAAACTGACGGAACTAGCACAGGACTCCGGTTTGAAAACTAAGTCCAAAAATGCACTTTTTCACACTTAAGCTTGAAAAGTAGGCCATCGGAAGCCAAAATCGTGCAACAACCACGAGACAGCCTGGGGAACACGTCAAACACCTCGGGAGGGACCAATGTGTGTTGTTGAAACTTACAGAACTAGCACGGGACTCCCGGTTTGAAAACTAAGTTGAAAAATGTACTTTTTCACATTTAAGCTTGAAAATAGGCCATCGGAAGCCAAAATCGTGCAACAGCCACGAGACGGCCCGGGGAACACCTCAAACACCTCGGGAGGGACCAATGTGAGTTATGGAAACTTACGGAACTAGCACGGGACTTCCGGTTTGAAAACTAAGTGAAAAATTGCACTTTTTCACACTTAAGCTTAAAAATAGGCCACCAGAGGCCAAAATCGTGCAACAGCCACGAGACGGCTCGGGGAACACCTCAAACACCTCAGGAGAGACCAATATGAGTTGTGGAAATTTACGGAACTAGCACGGGGCTCCCGGTTTGAAAACTAAGTCGAAAATTGTATTTTTTCACACTTGAGCTTGAAAATAGGCCATCGGAGGCCAAAATCGTGCAACAACCACCAAAAGGCCCGGGGAACATGTCAAACACCTTGGGAGGGGCCAATGTGAGTTGTGGAAACTTACGGAACTAGCATGGGACTCTTGGTTTGAAAACTAAGTCCAAAATTGCATTTTTTCACACTTAAGCTTGAAAATAGGCCTTCGGGGCCAAAATCGTATAACAGCCACGGGACGGCCCGGGGAACACCTTAAACACGTCGGGAGGAACCAATGTAAGTTGTGGAAACTAACGGAACTTGCACCGGACTCCCGATTTGAAAACTAATTCAAAAAATGCATGTTAAATTGTATATTTTATGGATAAGATAATAATTGTCTAACTTGCACATTTTTTTTTTTTTTGTGTGTGTTCATTTTTTTGTAGATTCGAGATTTGATATGGACATGTTTGGTAATTTGGAGGGCAGATTGTAGCTCATTTTGTGTTGTTGTTCATATTACCTTACATGTATTTTGGTTGCGTTGTAAATTTCATAATTTTGTTGGTATTACAGGGCATGTTTGGTAATCCGCCCTTGATATTTTATTTTTGTTGATATTAGTATACATGTTTTTTGTTGGATATAAGGAGATGTGTTTGGTAATCCGCATGCGGTTGATATTATATTTTTGTGGATATTAGTAGACATTTTTTGTGGATATTAGGAGACATGTTTATAATCCGCATGCAGTTCATATTGTATTTTGTGGATAGTGCTGAAATTTGATTGTGATGTTTATGAAAATAAACAGATTTTTGTATTGATTTGTAATAGATATTTTATTGAACAGGTTATTGAAATGTGCAGGGAATTGTTACTGAAAAGAAAAAATTTCGGAAGAAAATAGTACCCCCATTTTCAAATTTTTTAATTTTTATTAGTGACGAAATAAAAAATGTCGCTATTAGTTTTCAAAAAACATGACGAATAATTTTCTCACTAATGATATAGTATGAAATAAATAATTTCGTCACATTTGCTGAATATTTCGTCGCTAAATTGAAACATTTGGTGACAAAATGTTTTTTGTCATTGAATAATTTTCTTTTTTGCTCATTTTAGTGACGAATTTTTTTGTCACCTTAATCCATATCATTGGTGAGGAAAACTTTCGTTACTAAAATATATTTGGTGACGAAATATTTCGTCGCCAAAAATAATTAAAATAAAATATTATTTAGTTTTGGTGACGAAATTGACGTTTTAGAGGACGAAAAATTTAACATTTGGAGACGAAATATTTCGTCGCCAAAAATGAAAAATAGGCAACGAAACTGTTTTTTATCGCTAGGTACTTTCAGCGACGACATATAGGCCATGAACGTGGTGACAAATTTTTTTCGTTGCAGATCACTTTAGTGACGAAAATTTAATGTTTGGAGACAAAATCAGTCTTTCACCAAAGACCTTTTTTGTTTTAGTGTCACAAAAGAAATAAAAATTAATTAATTAAAAGAAAAATTACAAAATAGTAAAAACAACAGCTATAAATACAACGGTAACATTTTTATGTTCCAATGTAATTTTGTTTTTTTTTTTTTTTTTTTTTGTAGTAGTAGTAGTTATTTTTTGGTGGGGTGAATTATATTTAAATTTTTTTTTCAATTTTTCAATTTCTTTTTCATTTTTATATTTGTCTAGTCGAGGTATAATGTAAATGTATAACAGTTAAGAAAATGTCACAAAAGACAAAAAATAAACAAAAAAAAGAATCACTAAAAAACCTATATCCAAACAATACCTACAAATTTGGAGGGAAAGTTGGTTGAGTTTTGCCAAAATAGCATGTTTACCATTAGAGCACCATTGCTATCTATATAATAAGGGAGAAGAGTTTTTGAATTTGTGTAAAAATGTATCAGAGATACATTTCAATTTAACGGCTGAGATGAGTTGTTTTTAAACATGAATGGCTGAGACGCTTTGTAATATTTTCAACGTCCCGCCCAAAACAATCCTGTCTCCTGCACACTCTCTCCTCTCTCTCTCCAACTTCTCAGGTCTCAAGAGCTCTCTCTCTCTTCCTCTCCCTTCTCTCCACTACCGCTCCGCTTCCACCGTTGCGCCGCCTCCGATCTCTATCGATAGCCACTCTTCATCTCCTCTCCCTCCCAGATCTCAGATCGTCCTCCGCCGTCACCATGTCTTCCCAAAGCAAACACAGAGAGATGGTGAAACTGATAGGGTTCTCTCTCAGATAGGGTTCTCTCTCACTCTCTCTCCTTCGCATTACAACATGCAAACATTAGATCTCTTTCTCTCTCTACATATTTATATATATGTGTGTATGTATAGGTGATGTTGCGGCGGACTCTAATTCGCTTGGTGCAGGTCGGGAACTACTTCACCGGCGGCGGCGATTGATTCTGATTGATTTGGGGGCGAATCAGGTCCCGCCTTGCATCAACTAAATCGGAGACCGCCGTGAACTTGGTCCGCGGGGACTCGGTAATGAGGGTTTTGAATTATCATTTTTTGGTTCATTCTATTCTTGCTATTTCACAGTTATGACGCGGAGTTCACGCCACAAATCTCACAAACAGAGCAAACACATTTCCAGAGATGCTCGAGAGCACTCGGAATCGGAATCGGATGTGAAGATGAAGGAACGGAACGGCAAAGAGGAAGGTTCAGGTACGGTTTGTAGGGATTCGGTCTCGAGCGAGAAGCGTAAAGATCTGTTTGGTCACGCTAATGGTGATGCTTCGGAAGATTATGTCGGTTCGAAGCATCGGAAAGAGAAGGCCGATTTAGATAGGTGGAATAGTTGTGGGGATGAGATGAAAGTGGAAAGTTCAAGGATCGATGGGGATAAGACTTCAAAGTCGAAAGCTTTGGTTGATTCGAAGAGTAAAAGTAGTAGAATCATGCTTTCCCTGGTGGTGGTGGTGGTGGTGAGAAGAAAGAGCAGAGTGTGGGTTTAGTGGGAGAGAAAGAGGAGAGTAAGAGTAGCAGCAAAGTTGAGTCAAAGCGGAAGTCTGAAAAAGATTTGGGGCGAAAAGATAAGGATTCAAAGGAAAAGGAACGTGTGTTGGAGAAGAAGATTCATGAAACAGAGGTAACTGTCGATGGTGAAGAGCGACAAGGCAAACGTGGTAGAGAAAATACGGGTAAGGTAACTAATTGTTGTGTTTTTAGTCGATTGATGATTTGGATTGATGGTGGTGTTGTTGGTATTGTTTTGTTTGTTCAATTTTTCACTATATAAAGAAAAAATCTATAATCATGCATAATTGAGATTGTAAATAGCCTGTTGACAGAAAGAAAATATAGCAATGGGATTGCTCTGCATATTCTTTGATTTGGAAATTGCAGAGATTAAGACCTGTGTTTGTTTTTAAATGTAACAAGTCAATGAGGAAGTCAACAATAGTACCTTGTGAGTTTGTGTGAAGATATGCTTAGAAGTATGCAACATGATTTAATCTTTACTACACACACACTAATACAGAGAGGGAGATCGTATGTACATATATAGATATTTTATTCAATTTTATAGATATTTTGTGGTTCAAGATCAACTGGATTCATTCATTTCTAGGTTTGATTTTGATTCTTTAGCATTTAAATTCGCTTCTGTAACTAGAGATTTGAACAATTCTATGGAGTTATTCATTTTTCCTTTAATTCTGAATTGAGTTTACATGATCAGATAGTGTTTTATGGGTCTGGATCTGGGTCTTTTCTTGATTTCATGGTAATTGACTAGAAAATGAGAATTTCATTGTCTTAGCTCTCAATATTTTAGCTTAAAATTTAAAAAATCAAACAAAAAAAAAATTAAAGTAAACGACCTATACCAAAAAATAAAAAGAAAAAAATTTCTCTCTATTTTGTATAATTTTTCATAAAAAATTAAAAAGTTATTCAAAATATATTAATTTTTTTACCTTGTATTTTAATAAAAAAATTAAAAATTATTAAAATAACTTATTCCAAACGAGGTCTAATATCCTTTAAAAGTTTATTTATTTATTTATCTATTTGTGCATTTATTTTTTGTAGATGAGTTTTTGAATTGACCCATTAGGTAATACTTAATTGGCTTAGTTATGTGATTGCCAAGGAACCCAGTTGCTGCAACTGTGTAATATTCTTTTTCTTTCTCCCATATATTTTTATTCTAGGATTGCCAAAAAGTTTACAAAACAATAAGTTGAAATTTGTGCTTAGCTCTGTACTTATTCCATAGTTGATCCTTTAGCTATTGGTTGACATTGTGTCATGCATTTTATATCTGTTTGAAAATTGAGTACGTTGTGATTTCTGAAATGGGTTTGATGGGTTTTGATTTCTGAAATTTGAAATGGATTTGATGGGTTTAATTCGCAGAAATTCGAAGTTAAATGGATTTCTAATAATTTGATTTCTAATTTCTAATAATTTGTCTTCCTAAAGTAAACGTAGAGAGATGGTGAAACTGTAAGTCTCTAACTTTAATTCGGTGTAAACTATTTTAATTGTTGTGGTTGTAGTGGTTGTGATTTCTGAAATGGGTTTGATGGGTTTTGATTTCTAATAATTTGAAATGGATTTGATGGGTTTAGTTAAATTTGTATGAAACAATAATATTAGGAGTCAATAACTCAAAACACACCCACACAAATATGAAACAACATTTGATGATAAAGAGGATTACATGGTATTCTTATGTGTTTGATTTCTACTTTCAACTAGAAATTCATTGCTCTTATTGCAACCATGGTATTCTTCTTCCCATAAAATTGTTGATTTGTAGGTATATGATTGATATCCTCTGTGGTTGGAGTGGTTGTGATTTCATCCATAAACTATTTTGATTTGTAGGAAATTATCATCCATCATGCTTGCTATAGGTATGATTTGTAGGTATATGATTGAACACAATAAAAATACTTTTCATTTTTATTTTTTTGGTCATGTGTCATGTGTTAATGATGAAATAAAAAAAATCATACCTGCAATTTGATGAATGAATGTGTTAATAGTTAGGATTTGTATGGCCAAGTTAGACAACCATGGCTTTAAATTTTTATTCTGTTAATTGTTAGAATTTGAATCTTTTTCAATTAATTGATTTTGAAATTCTGTTAATTGATTTTTTTTTCTTTTTCATGTTATCCCGTTACCTTTCTTTTGTTATTATAAATTTTTCTTTTGTTTAACGTCAACCAGGTGTAGCATACCTAAGTGAAATCTATATTAGAAAGGTAACGGGATAACATTAAATTTGAAACTCTTTTTAATTATTTGAAGCAGGTAATTGGATTGGAGGGTGGTTGCATAACTGAAGACCTCAATCTTCTGGACACATCAGCAATACTGCACATGGAACCGAGTAATCGACTTGATTTCTATTTACCTAATTAGTTTTGTGTTCAGTATAGAAACATAAATTTACTATTTTTTGATATTGTCAATTTCTTTTTGTGCTGCTGCTTCTTCTCATGTTGACTTCTTCTCATATTGTCAATTTCTAAATGTAAATTTTTTCTCTTTTGTGATTTGTTAAGATTTTTATTGGCTTTGAACATGAATTTAGCCTATTTTCTAGCTTCTGAATGAATTTCAGTTTTTTCCACCTAATTCCCAAATCATAATATCTTGATGAAGTGACACACACACAGGTATATGATAGCTACACACAAGTGTGGCATCTCCAATGGTTATTGCCACATGGTACAAATGTCTTTTTTTTTAACCCCCATATGATTCAATCTACACCGTACAATGTGTTTATCCGTGTCTAAATGTAAATTCTGAAATTGGAAAAATAACAACTTTGTAAATTTTAGGCAAAATGTCAACTGATCAAATGTGATAAAATTTGGCATTTTGCTACACTTGGTGCCCAAATATATTACAATGCCAAATTTTGGCACACCATTGGAGCGGTTCTTCTTCTATGCTCAAATCCCAAATTTTGGCTTTGGCGTGAGGTTATGCATACAATTGGAGATGCTCTTATTTGCATCATATTAAGAATGGAGAACGTTAGAAGATTATGGTAAGTTTTACATGGCCATCAGTGAAATTATTTTTTCCCATTAGTAGAACATATCAATGAAAACCATTTATTTTCCACGCCTCAATTGAAAGCACGGGTAGGAAGAGCTGAGTAGCTGAAATTGAAATTTGGTTCTTTGTTAGGCATATACTTCACATTCATCATTTCATGATATGTAAGCCTAACAAGACTGATCAACTCTGCTGTCAATTTATCTGAGTAAAATATTTGTTTGATTTATCGATGTGTACTCCACAGGAAATGATGCACATGCAAATAAACAGCAGAGTTTTGGCTGACATCTAAATCTTTTTGGCCCTAGAATTAGTTTTAAGATTCCACCATTTGATTTGCATTTGTTTAATGCCAACCAGGTGTAGCATACCTAAGTGAAATCTGTATTAGAAAGGTAACGGGATAACATTAAATTTGAAACTATTTTTAATTATTTGAAGCAGGTAATTTGGATTGGAGGGTGGTTGCATAACTGAAGACCTCAATCTTCTGGACACATCAACAATACTGCACATGGAACCGAGTAATCGACTTGATTTCTATTTACCTAATTAGTTTTGTGTTCAGTATAGAAACATAAATTTACTGTTTTTTGATATTGCCAATTTCTTTTTGTGCTGCTGCTTCTTCTCATGTTGACTCCTCTGAGTATATCGAGTATATCAAGTATACCATCATACTGTTCAACCTTTAATTAATCTCATTAGCGAAGGTCTTTTTATTTTCTTAGAATTCTCCATTAGTATGATTTTTAATTTTTAATTTTTTCCCCCATCGTTTATTGTTTCAATTATGAAGTTATTTTCGAATTCCAACTTTGGTTTTAGATTTTGATATCTGCATTTTAGATGTTTTTCCCTCATTGAGCTACAGGTAACATATTATTAGCTTAATGAAGAATAATATATACAAAGTTCTAAATTGAAACTGTATTTGTGTTTGTGTTGGAAAAATTAAACATTTTTTATTTCTGAAATGTGAAATGGGTTTCATTTCTAAATGTGTTTTGATTTTTGAATGTCTAAACTGTGTAAACTGTGTTTGTCACGACCCCAACCCGCCCCTAGTAGGATGGTGCCATGATGGCCAGTAATCCGAGACTACCGAAGGCCAGCTTTCAAAATTCACACACAAACAGAGTATACATAGGGGCTTACAAATGCGGAAGCAATAACTTTAAATACAGGTGGTCCATAAGAGCAGTGAATAGATCAAATGAAATGACATACAAGATATGGCTTTACAATTTATCGTTAATCAACAAAATACATGTTGGATCTTGATCAAAAGGCTTCTCAGCCGACATGTACAAAATACAATGAATACAAGTCAAGAAGCATAATTTTCAAGATTTGCCGACGTAAATACAAGATTGCCGACATAAAAGAAATGGTCAGCCGACATAGCGTAAACCCAAAACAAGCTTGCAAAAACACATCTAGGCGTTGCCGACGTCCTGCTCATCACCTACATATATATATAGAGAGGGTGAGCTTGGATACTCAGTGAATGGTGTGAACAATAAAGGGGTTTGCATAAATAATAGACGAAGTCCTTTCCAAACAAAACATTTGCAAAACTTTACAAAATCAGGGGATGAACCGTATTCATCTATCAAGTCTTTCAAACTTCAAGGGTGATGACAAGCCTCATGAAATATCAAACAAATACATTACGAACGAACAAACCCACGCGGTGAACCGTCAGTGGTAAAAACAAGGGAATAACCGATCCGTAATCGATTAGACAAACCCACCCGCACAAGGCAGTCGGTGGCAAGGGGAATAACTCAAACAAGGGTGCTACAAAAGTTTAGAGTCCTCTAGCACAAGGGACTTGTGATACAAAGGACCGTATCCTTTTAACACGATAGACTGGTGTTACTTAGGCCCGTAGCCCGCTTTAACACAATGGTGCTGCGAAAGTTTAGAGACCTCCAGCACGAGGGACTTGTACTGCGAAAGTTTAGAGTCCTCCAGCACGAGGGACTTTCCGAGAATGCCAACAAAACAAAACTTATGCTTGATATACAAACAAGGATATTCATTCATGCTTAGTAAATACTTTTATCAAACAAAGAAAAGCAAGCTTTATCAAAAACATTATAACATAGCTTTATTGAAAACACCACTCACACAGTTCTTCGGGTGTAGGCTCAAAGCAAAGATCAAGGACCTACAATCACATGGCAAATACATTCTCAAAACCCGCTTTTCATGCAATGCAAATGATCCCGGCACTCTCACCAAAACAAAGCCAAAAGCCAAGCAAAACATGCTGGGAGTTTAAACACTATTTTTCATCTCATGAAACACACTGGGTACCAACCAGGTCTTTGCCGAGGTCCCACACCTCCTTGCCAAGGTGTGGTCCCGATAGCCACATTCAAAAGCAAAGTCGGGAAAACCTGGGTTTCCCTTTGAAGAACATGAAGAACATGATGAACATGATCATGAAGAAGATGAATGCAAAGGTCATAACTTGTTACAAAATCTGAGATTTCATGCCATGAGTTCAAAACACGGACCTGGGTACCCATACAAGAAGATCATGCAAGAACAAACACAAAAACATGGTTCTTGTTCCAAACTTTCGGATCAAAACGAGACTTTTCTTCAAGAACGCAGGAATACTATTTCTCTTTCTAGAACCAAACTTTAAACCAATGCATGATATGCAAAACAGATTCGATCATGCAATGCAGCTAGATGATCAATAAGAACAACAAGAGTAGGTTAAGATTCTAACCTCAAGACACGAATCTAACGGCTCAAACTCCAAAGATCAAGCTTGGAAGATCTATTCTCACTCAAGAATTCCTCCTTCTTCCTCTAGAGCTTCTCTCTCTAAAGGCAAAGATTTGAGACAAAATGATTTGTTCCTAGGTCTGCCGGCTGTCTTAACACTCAGCTCGGACACGTGGCACTACCGGGTTGGTTCAACTCAAAAAGGTGACTGATTGACAAGACAAAACAATGACAAGGTGTGTTCAACAAGCTAAACGGCACGGGCACTCCGGCTATCAATGATCTCGACTAGGACAAAGCTTCGGCAAGTAGGGTGACAAAGACATCGGCTTGGAAGGACAACTCTTGACTAAGCTGTGCCACACCTTGGCCTAGATGTGCCACACCTCGGTCTAGGTCATACCAATCCAGGAACAAAATCATCTAAGTGCAAGGGTAGACATCTCGGCCTAGATGATACACATCTCGGCTATGGTGATGCACACCTCGGCCTAGATAATGACATCTCGGCCAATATGCCAGGGTGGAGATGGAGGTCAATCAAAGGGGTTCCGAGCTAGTTCTAGGCGCAAAGGCCCAAAGGTGAACTAGGCTAAGATGACCTCGGTTACAAACCAAGCAAGGAACAAAATCATGCAAGCAACACTTAAGCAAAACGAGACAAGACAAGATTTGCAAATACTTCATAACAAGACAAGATCATACATGAATGTATGCAAACATGACTGAGTCGAGTGAGGGTTGTTACAGTGTTCACATTTTTTTTTTCCTGTTCTCTGCTCTTGCCTTCATCCGTTGTTTTTATTTTTGCCTCTACCGAAACCACATGGAAGAAGTAATCTTCTCCTGTCCAATTTTATTACCGGTATACACTGTCATCCCAACATTAATCTTGAGATTAATCTTGGGACAAAATGTTTGGAGATATTGGGATTAATCTCGGGATTAATCCCAACATCAATTTTATAGCAACTGTCATCCCAACATTAATCTCAAAATGTTGTCATTGGGGTTTGAAGTAATATTTTCATGTCATAGAGGAGATATTATATAAATTTTTCTTTCCTCTTCACAATGTTTTATTGATTTTGCAATGTTTGTTTTAATGATAGAAGAGTTTTCTTTTTCAATGAGCTATTTTTTGATTGTTTTACCTGTTTTAATGATAGAGGTTTATTTATTTTCTATTTTTTTTTTTAAATTAAGGTGTGTTGTTTTACCTATTTTAAGATATTATATAAATTTTTCTTTCCTCTCATTGCTAAAGGAGAAATAATCTTGGGATTAATCTTAGGATTAATCTTCTCCTATCCAATCTTCTCCTGTCCAATTTTATTACGGGTATACACTGTCATTCCAACATTAATCTTGGGATTAATCTTGGGACAAAATGTTTGAAGATATTGGGATTAATCCCAGCATCAATTTTATAGCAACTGTCATCCCAACATTAATCTCAAAATGTTGTCATTGGGGTTTGAAGTAATATTTTCATGTCATAGAGGAGATATTATATAAATTTTTCTTTCCTCTTCACAATGTTTTATTGATTTTGCAATGTTTGTTTTAATGATAGAAGAGTTTTCTTTTTCAATGATCTATTGTTTGATTGTTTTATCTGTTTTAATGATAGAGGTTTATTTATTTTCTATTTTTTTAATTAAGGTGTGAATTGTTTTTCCTGTTTTAAAATATTCTATAAATTTTTCTTTCCTCTCATTGCAATATACAATTGTTAATTTTTGAAATTCCTCGCTCCTCTTTCATTTTTGATTTCATTGTTTTAACCAGTTACCAAACAGAAATTTCCGACTCTAGAGCAGGAATTGAACTGATTCTCACCAAGGTAATCTCTTTCTCCTTCTCTTTCTGCTCTATTTTGTTACCCACAAAAGGTATTATGGGTTTTTAATTCTTGGAACTTTAGAAAATGAAAACCTCAACATCATTTTGATAGGTAAGAAAACCCACCATTTTTATAGCAATTTGTTAGAAACCTTTTTTTATTCTTCAAGTCACTGCCTCACTTCTTAGGGGTTTGTTTGGTTGCTCACTTCTAATTCTATATAATCTGAACTGCTAACCCCAAATCTTGACAAAACTTTACCCTTATGAAATATTCATATATGTGGGTGTATGCTTAAGTATTTGGTTGTAATCTTTGTTTAAAAAATAGTACAGTTAATTTTATTTAATGAACCTTGGGTTTAATTTTAGTTAGATTTTCCCATTAACATTGATTTCAAAGAAGCAATTAGAACCTGTTTTTGAGTTTTGAGATCCTTGGGTTTCATTACTTTGGTTTTTCTATGTTGTGTGCTTTTGGATGATTTATGTAACATTTTTTTAATTAAGATAGTATTGTGTTATGTATAGTTCACAAGTTGAGGCTCAATTTTACCACCAATTGGTCGACTGACTTGACAAGATCGGATGAAAAAAAACTCACCCGCTTCTAATCAAATTATGATTTGCAACCTGTTTGGGAATTATGGTTTGAATGAGAGTGAAAAAAAATTGAGTTGACTCGGCCCTTTAGCTCTTTAGGGTGGGTGTGTAAAAAAAAAAATTTAAAGTCTGTTTCGAAATTATAATTTCTAATTAAAAATTTAAAAATCACTATAAAATATTTTATCATTTTTTTAAAGATTTTTTTTTTTGGGGTAAAAAGTTAGAAAATTAACTAAGTTAGCAATTTTCAAATAGAGCCTAAATACAGTTAAGAAGAGTTTTATTGGGACATTTCAATGGTTGCGGTCAGTTTTATTCAATTTGAATGGTCCAGATTTAGCTATTTGGGTTCCCACCCAACTCTCACGTCTCTCACGTCTCTCACATCTCAAACACGCCTCAACTCTCACATGTCACATACATCTTCTCTCTTTCACCCTCATTTTGATTTCAAAATTTGAAACTTCATTCTCTCTCACACCTCTTCCTCTTCCCAAGCTCTCTCTCTCTCTACCACAATAGCACCATCTGACTTTCCTTTATACAGCTCAATTCACACAGCTCCAAGGTAGAAGGTTAAATTCTCACTTTTTTTTCCCCTCTTTTGTTATTGTTCCGTTGTATTTTCATTTGTACCATGTTGGGTTAGGTTTTTTTTGGAAGAGAGTGTGTGAGAATCAAGGAGCTTTTTTTTGGGTTTTCTATTTGTGTAAAATGTGATATGATTTGTGTAAATGTGAGGGTGTGAGAATCTAGCATTTTTATTTGGGTTTTGATACGATAATCTATTTGTGGTTATGTGATATATAGTCTAAGGATTTGAAACACCAAACAAAGCCCCTCCTTTGCAACAAAGCACATAGCCTTACAAAGAAACCGAGGTAACAATTTAGTTTTTTCTTATCAGCCCAGAAACTTTTTTTGCTGCAGAAACTTTTCATGCCATAAACTTTTCTTGCTGGTCTTCTCTCTCTATTAATGCATGGGCTACATTCCAGTGTTTGTGAATGCATAGGACACATTCCAAGCTCATCATTGGTTAGTAGTATACATATGTGTCAAAACCCTTCAATAGTAATTCTGCTAACTGTGTCTGTATTTAATTTTGTGGCTTGCTAATCAAACATGCACACACTTACCATTCTGCTAACTGTCTCTCTTTCATTTGCAATATTTTTTTTTGGTTCGGCAACCCCATGCTTTGCCATGCATAAATATGCAACTGACTAATCATCCTCTAATTTACAGCAATTTTAGTATAATATAAAAGAATTAGTTTCAACCAAACTATTAAATAGTTCCAAATTGATAAATGTAAATCTTCATCCACTTTTCATGAGATAACATACAAGATAACAAAATTCCAAGAAATTTTTAAGTAATTGAAGCACACAAAAAAAGAAACTCATATCCTATCGCGCTTCCATTATAGAAATTGTCAAATTATTTAGTGCACCATCTTTCGACGTGCCCTCATTTGAAGTCATCGTGAATAATCAAGCAATGTATTCACTGTGTGTGTATATATAGATACTAGGATTCTATGCACACACAAAAAATGTATAATAATCTTGCATGGGTGATTTAAGGATAGTTCAAACCCCAAAAGACAATCAATTAGATGTTTAAATTATAAGATTATTATGCTAAAAATTATTACAGAGAATGATAAGATTGGTGGTTGGCATTTGAAGGGGTAAGATGAAAATAAAAAAGATACACAAAAGAAGAGATTGAGAGATTACAAATATGACAGTTGAAATGTTTGCATAGAAGAAGGCAAAGGGTGAGGTGAGAGATGGACACACATAGATGGACATGAGTGATGACCCATCACTACTGATTGTCCTATATATAATGCAAAGGACTCCCAGATTGGAGACACACTAATAGACCTTCTTGAGGCTTCTTTAGCTTTACCATTCTATGACAATAACTCAAAATTTTTTTAATGTTTTTTAATTTCCCAACAGTGGCTTCAAGACCCATCGTTCAACACCAAAATAGAGGTATTTTACATTGTCTCTTGAATTTCCCTTTCTCTGCTCTTGATCGTTGTTGTTGGTTGATTATGTTGTTTGGATTTGTTGTTTGAATTCTGAATCCTGAAGGATTTGTTTTTTGGATTTGTTGGTTGATAATATTTTGTATTACTTTTAAGATTTCATGTACAACACACAGTGCTTCCCTTTTGCAGTAGTCAGCCTCCTATTTGACATGTAACTTTATAGAGATATGTCCAATTTTGGAGTTAATAATAATGTATTTTGGAGTTGATCCCATCTCAATCTCAATTAAACAGTAGACGTTTTATTTGTAGGCTTTTAAGTCTGTAGAAAATTTGCCAAAAACTTACCAAACAGGCTTTTGTTTTCAAGCTTCTTTTTTTCTCTTTCCTTGAAAGTTCAAACATTGAGTTTGGATGTGCTTTGATTGTTTGAAAACTTTGTTCTTTACCTGCTTGCAAAATTTTTTGCTTTATTGTTGACGGTAAATGAAAGAACAGAACAACAACTTAAAGATCGCATAAACACGTAATTAAACTAAAAAAAACTATTTGGGCCTTAATTGAATTTCATTTGAAAACTCGCCTATGTTCTTAATAAACTTTAATTTCAAATCCCTTCATTTGATTGGAAACTCCCACAGCTTCTGTGAACTTAGATAGATGTTTTTGAGTTTGTTTCATGGTGGTCACCAAAGCTCAACAATGGGTTTGCCTATGCCATTTTCTTGGTATAGAAACAGGAATTTTCAAGTTAAAGACATAATTTCATCTCTATAATTGATAATTTATTTTTAAGACAAGAAGGTTGGATTACAATTATATTAAATTAATAATGATAATTGATAATTTATTAAATAGATTGGGATTACAATTATATTCTAATCCCAACATTATTACACGTGCCTTCAGGCACGGGTATACGCTAGTAATTTGACAAATTACTACTATTCATTGTCAAATTATAGCAATGGCAATGATTATAGGCAAATCCATTAGAGATGTTCTTAGTTGTAATTTTATTCGCTCTTTTGTTTCAGTAAGACTGTGGTGTTTTAATACGAATCCAACTCGAATTGTGCTTGTGTGAAGTAGTTTGTACTGACATTCATATCTTGAGCATTCTATTTGCTACTTCTGATTATGTATGGGGTCGGGGCAGCATAGGTAGGGTCAAGGGGGTAGCGCCCCCAAATCCAAGAAGAAGTTAAAGTTGTTTGACTGCTCGAGTGGTCATTTGTGCACTCGAGCGATGAAATGGTTCATCAAATATCTTTATCTGTGTTCTGAACTTCTAGGAAAGATGTTTCACCATTCGAGTAGTGGATGTTGAGCTCAAGAGGTTAGCCTATATGTTTGCACCACATTTACTTACACTGCTCAAGCGGTAAAGTGGTGGCTCGAGCAGTTTTTGTGGCTCGGTTTGTTATAAAGTGCATTATTGTTTTTTTAGGATTTAACCCATCTAAATTCTCATAAAGGAGAGTTACCAAGGTTTTCTATATTGAAGGGTGTTTATATATTGGTTTCCTTAATGATTTGAGAGTGATCGATAGATCTACGAGTTTCATATTAATATCATCAAGGGATTTGTTTTTATTATTTCATTTAAAAGAGAGATGCATTCTTTGGTGGATTTTGAAAAACTTGGTCTTGAAGCTTTAATGGATTCCGAAATGGCTCATCGCCGTTCCGTATTGAAGATGGTGGGGGAAGAGACACATCGGGTTTGGTTCAATTCGGGCATAAATTCGCTAGGTAATTGAGGGTACTCGTGTGTGATTCCTTTTTATTTTCTTAATGAATTGTCTTGTGATTTTGGCCCGTAATTTTTTATTATAATTGGAGATGCTCTAATTATGATTTTTTTTTCCACCTTAAATCATTTTGTTGATTTGTTGTTGATTGTTTGATTGAGATTGATATTCGCTATTTAAAATTAAAATATAATCACAAATCAATATTTTAATAATTTTCAAACTTTAGTACATGCTTTCAAGGGTGTGTATATTAGAATTTTCCTTATCAATAATGTTTGGACTATTGCAGCTCTTCAACATGATTGACACTAGTTGAGAATCAGATTCCCTTTGCCTTCGTTTGGGATGTGAATTGATTTTTTGGCTATTTGACTTTTTTAGCTATTTTAAGCTGGGACTAAAAAATCTCATTTGGAATAGATTTTTTTGACTTTTTTGACTTTTATGAGAGAAAAAATAAAATGATTATAATTTGGATGTGATATTTTATCTTATTAACTTTTTAACTTATTTTATTTTTTTTATAACTCTTTTAACCCAAACATTTCTGGCCAAATGTAGACGTCCCCGAACGCCCCGGGAGGGTTAAGTCCCGTTCTGTTCATATTGGGGTCACTACAGTTCAAGGACTCAAATGTCCCGGTTCTTAATCTTGAACCAAAGAGTCCAAATCCGGCAAATCGTTTTGAAAACAGATTTTTTTTGAAAGAAGTGCCAAACATGGACTGCTTCGCCAGATACAGAGTCGCCACCTAAATGTTTTTTAATGGGAAATTTAGGAAACCCTGACTCGGTGCCAAAGGCCACGTGTCCGTCATCACCAAAGTTGCCTCGGCTCGGGAACTTGGGTACGATTGGGGAAGGTCACTTCGTGAGCACCCCCGCTCGCCGGTCAAAGACCGGCCTCTACTAACCATGATATCTTATTTTGAAACATTGTGAGTTCTTATTCCGGTTATTAGCCTAGGTTACTATGTGATGCTCGCAGCAAACAAGTATAGACTGGGCCGCCTGAATTGGAACAAAACATTTCATGTTTGTTTATTTGAAAATGGTTTGATGGTGCTACCCGCAGGTAGGCTAAGACGCGGATTTGCCACCCTCGGGTGGGCTTAGAAAACACGATTTTGCCACTATCTAGTGGGCTTAAAACAAACATTTGATGAATTGTCCAATCCAAGTAACTCAGCCTCCACCCACAGGCATTCAAGGCAGTTATATCACATAAGCATATAGCCTCATGGTAAGCATGCTATTCATGGCAATACTCACACGCATGCAAGGATGCTAAAGCATAAAAACTTACCGAGTACTCCAAGCCAAAAACAGAAAACTGATTAGAAATCAATGCATGATCCTAAATATACAGGAATGCCTAATGCAACACATGCAATAATGCAACTATAGCAGGCTCGGCTATTCTAAACATGGCATATGGAATGCTACAACTATCACGTATTCAATTTGGAATTGAAATACAAATGCAGTTTGTATGATGCGCCGAGCCCGGTACGTGCAAAACAGAAGAATGATGCAAACATGCTGTCATACTGTATGCTAATCGAAATATGCCCTATATCTAACCATCGTAAGCGGGTAAATAAAAGGGGAAAGAAATGGGGGTGGAAGACATACATCACACTCACCCACTTATTACAATTTTGCCCTCGCACAGAGGGTCCGAATAAATATACAGTCCGAATAAAAGAATATTACAGTCTGAACAAATATACAGATTCCTAATTAATTAATAATTTAAATAAGAAAGCTGTAAAACTGGCATGCAAGCCAGGGGCTGCCTTGACTCTGATGAATGATATATCTGGGCTGCCTTGCGCGGAAATCCACTGGGATGCCCCAATTAGCCTCTGTTTGCAATGTGTCTCGAAATGTGTGCCAGACTCCGAAAAGTTGCCAATTCTTCATTTTGCTGCAACAGAGAGCAGGAAAAGGGCATAGCAATGTATTTCACAAATATATGCATGCCTCGATCCTCGTGCCACCAATCACGATATCGATGCATGATGGTCGAGGAGTCGGTTTGCACAACCAATATAGGATGAATGCAATGAATGCTACAACAAAACCTAACTCCATCATGGTAATCCGGAGTGTCGTGACTTGGAATTGAGACCCGTTCCGTCGCTCGGAGTGCGAAACGTGCCTCGTTTCCCGTTGCCCGGGCTAACTCCTATCCCGAACACGATGCAATATGCATGATATGCAGAAATGTAGCTAATATGCAACCCAACATACACAATGCTATGAAAAGAGACCTCAAAATGCGTGCACCGGGCACGCAAACCGAGGAAATGATTCAAAGCATAAAATGGCATACACAATGCAATTGGACTTACACTAACACGAGTGGACCTCAGCCACACTCACATAAAGGCCGTCGGATGAAAGCGAAGTGCCTCGAAATGCGTGCACACGGGCACGCAAACCGAGGCAATGTATACGGAATGCAAAATGACATGGAAATGATATAAATGAGACTAAAATTGAAATGCCTCGAAGTGCGTGCCCGCGGGCACGCAAACCGAGAGAATGCATACGCAATGCAATGATGCGAAAATGGCATACAGAATGCAAAATGGACTTACACTAACACGAGAGGGCCTCAGCCGCACTCACATAAGAGGCCGTCGGATGAAAATAAGTGCCTCGAAAATGCGTGCACACAGGCACGCGAATCGAGGAAATGGATAAAGGCATGAAATGGCATGCAAATGCAATGATGGGCTTATACCAACATGAAGGGCCTCGGCCACACTCACATAGGACGCCGGCGGATGAAAATGAGATGCCTCGAAATGTGTGCACACAGGCACGCAAATCGAGGAAATGGATAAAGGCATGAAATGGCATGCAAATGCAATGATGGGCTTATACCAACATGAGAGGGCCTCGGCCACACCCACATAGGATGCCGGTGAATGAAAATGAAGTGCCTCGAAATGCGTGCACACGGCACGCAACCGAGCAATGGTATTAAGGCACAGAATGACATGCGAAATGAGACGTGGCATATGGCATATGGGAAATGCAAATTTCGGCAGCCAAAATGATGCAAAAACAGCCCCCGAATTGTAGCAAAATACACCCGATGCCCGAAATGCTATGCTAAGCACCCGAAAATGGCCACAGCTATGCCAAACATGGCAGTATGGACATGACATGTAAAACAGATACTAGGCAGCCCCTAAGCTAGCATTTTTCCAGCACAAAGAATGGCCAAACAACAATCACAAGTATGGCAAAAATAGCATGCAAAAATGGGGGAAAATAGGGAATAATGAAGCAAATGATATATACAATGCTCAAACTGAAAATACAGTTCTACAACATTGAAGATGACCAAAAATATGAACATTTTCCGTAGATGACATCCCCCAATTCAGTATGTAGATATGCTCAACATAGCATGCAAAATAAAGCCAACAAAGGCTATAACATGAGATACCAAAAGGATGCATCAACAGTCTTGGACCCTTAACAAAATATGAAGATTAGGCCAAATAAGACACTTTTCAGGCCTGATGATGGCCGAAAACAGAAGCTAAGCAAGCCTAACAAAGCATGCAATTTTACGGTAAATTGGAGGAATTGTGAAGCAAGTGTAAGATAGAATTACCAAACATGGTTGATCCCTTCTTCAATGTTGAAGAGGACTCAAAATAGGTCCACTCACAGTATATTCATGCTCGAAACCAGATCACTCATGAGCTAAAAATAGCGTGCAAAAGTAAGAGTAGAACATGAATTCAAGCAAGTGGCATGCAGAGCATGAAAAACAGGTTGAGCCATTATTCAATTTGAATAGGGCTCAAATAAGCACAATAATCAGTTCATGAGATGCTCCAAATCAGATCACAAATAGGCCAAATAAATCATGCAATTTTACAGTAAATATGGAGAAATTACAAAGAAAGTGCATGATAGAGAGGCCAAACATGGTTGAGTCCTTCTCAATGTTGAAGAGGGGCTCAAAATAGGCCCACTCACAATTTATATCAGGCTCAAAATCAGATCATTAACAGGCTAAAGAATCCATGCAGAATATTGGCATAAAGAGAGGTATTGAAAGAGGTGCATGATAGAGATGCCAAACAAGGTTGAGCCCTTCTACAATGTTGTAGAGGGCCCAAAATAAGCACAAAATCAGTAGGGGTCGGAGCCCAAAACAGTGAGAAAATAGGGTAGAAAATTGAAGCAAAAATAAGCTAGAAAAAGGGAATTTGAGACTTACCCTTGAAGATCAAGCTTTTGTTGCTTCTTGGCTTCAATTTGCTGCTTCTTAGCCTTTGAAAAAGCTTCCCTTGCTGCTGAAATGGAAGTAGTGATGGTGAGGCTTGGTGTTGATGAAGGAATGAGCTAGAGACTTGAAAGTTTTTTAGGGTTTTGGGGATGAAAATGGAGGCAAAGGGAGATGATGTCTTGAGAGAAAATTTTGTAACCCTAACAAAGGAGCTCATCAGCCCCTTAAATGGACCAAAAGGGGTGTAAAAGGGGAGGGAAATGCACCCAAGCTTTCCCTCCCAAAATATCCCCCGGAGGGCTGAGATATTTTGAAAAACAGCTGGACAGCTGTAAAGTGGTCAAAAGGGGGAAGCAGGCCGGCCAGGTGCTTTTCTTGAAGATGGCCGGCCGGCCACCCCACTGGTCGGCCAGCCACTCCCCATGGCCGGCCGGCCATGGCCAAAAATGAAGTGAACAATTACTGGTCGGCCACCATTTTTTAGTGTCCTCCCAGGTGTGTAGAACAAGGTCCCATGGTTGGAATTTGACAACTCTGGAGCAGGAGTCACAACATTGCATTTGAAAGAGAGGCTCAAAAATGAAAATCAGAATTACTGGCCGACCACCATTTTTAGGGTCCTCCCATGTGCCCTCATCACAAATATGTAGTTTGGTTGGAAGAAAATGGCCCTAGGGTGTTCAACATTAGCCCGGAAGTGAGAAAAACGGGCGCCGGAGGAGCATAACTGGTTATCTGAGATAATTGCTGGCCTCCCACCCTCCAGTGATCTTCCTGGTGCTAAAACAGAGGTACCTGCCAAAATTGAACAAAAACTGATGCAAAATGAATGCTCGGGGCCCAAATCACGCAGTTCGGGGTCCCGAAAATAGGCTGTAGGCACCGAAAGTGGTGTTCGGCCACGAAGTGGGTATCTGAGACCCCAGTGTTCCTCGAAAGGGAGTAAATTAGATGCATGCCAAAAACCGGAGAAATCGGAGATGGTTTGGCGGTCCCGAACCGAGGCACACGGCCTGACGGCTCCGAAAACCGGGAACCGGGCTCCGAAATGAGCAAAATGGCCTACGAGCACGAAATGTAGCCCACGGCCATTGAGAGATAGTCTACGGGACTACTCCCTCCCCTCAAGGAAGAAAACAGAGAAAACCAAGTTTGGTTCGCAAACCGAGGCAAGGCACAAAAGAGAGTTCGGGAGTCCGGAGGCAGGGCGCACGGCCGCGACTCTGAGACTTCTGAACGAGCACAACATGCAACATCACCGAGCGCTCAATCGGTGACGTCTGAGTCTTAAGGTCGGTCAAAAATGGGGTGTCTACAGTTGCCCCTCTTTGACAGAACTCGGAAGTCAAGAAGTGACGGGAGTGAATGTCAAAGCCCAGAGACGACCCATTTTTGACAAGGCCGAAGACTTAGACAATCATACAAGATGAACAGAGATGTGTGCCCGCAGGCGTGCCCGCAGGCAGGGGGCAAAATGCAAAGTGATAGGCACGGAGCCAGGTGATCATGCAAGTGCAGCAAGCTGTAATGAAGCAAGTATTGACAAATAGATGCAACAGTTTTAAGCAAGAATGCAAAGCAACAACTACATTTCATGCAGTTAGGAATGCGGAGAATCATTCGATTCTCGTCGCGCCTCACACGGAGAAGATACGATACCTGCGCGATTCGTCTGGTCGCACCAGCCTCAAATGAACCGTACATACAATATCGTGCCTGCAAAAATAGAGAAATTCAACAAGAACAATATGCTAACAACATATACTCAATGTGATTCCTGTAATTCCAAAAGTCTGACACACGCAGTGTCGGCGGGTGAACACATCGCAATGCGAGAAAAGATAATGCGTGACAACGCATGTTCAAGCATAGAGGCATGGTACATCAAGAAAACATGCATGACAATGCAAAATACTTATGAGAATGCAAGTTACATGAAAAACAATGCAAAACGAGCATAAATCAGGGCGCCCGTTTGTTGCGAAACAACGAGCTGGAAAATGCGCATTTCGGTGAAGGTAACTTGATCGCGGCCTCTGATTCACCTCCCGGAGAGGTTACAACATGTTCAAAAAGGATACACCTTGATTTTGATGAATAATGATGAGACACATGTCAGAAATTGCAGCTGAAGTTCCGGCGGAGCAATTTCGCGCCAGAAAGTGCACTTTTCTTGAACTTTTTCGGGTCCCGGGAACTCCGATCTTCCTCAAAATTTGCAGAGAGGTAGGGGAGGGGGTGGGGAACATGGCCGGCCAGCTCATTTCCCTAGGAGAGGTCCCCGGCCAGGGAAGAAAAAGTAAATGGCCGGCCAGCCAGAAAAGGTGGCCGGCCGGCCACCTGCCCAAAAGCAGGGGCATTTTGGTCTTTTTGGTTATTTCTATATATACACACCTCCACTCAATCCGAAATCACACCCAAGGTTGCAAAACTTCCTTCCCTTGCTCCCTAAACCATTTTCTTCTTCAGATCTGCATTTTATACGCGCCCCTCGGCCTTCCACGCAAGTTGTTTTCGCGAAATCCTTCAGTTTTAAGCACTTTGAACCGATTAAATTTTGATTTCGGGGCTTCTTTTCTCGTTTTCACCACCTGAGGTAAGTTTGTCTCAATATTTGGAAAATTTTCCCGGGAGTTGACTTTTGTTGACTTTTCGTTCCCCGAGAGTTGACTTTTGTTGACTTTTTCAATTTTGGCTCATTTTTGCTCATTTTTGCTCCTTTTGCAGATTCCTCAAAATGGCGGGTCATTTTCCTTATGGTGGAGGTCTTCCAGGTGCCGGAGATGATTTTGACATTATGGCATTGCCCCCGAGAGTCCGGCCTTTTATCCCCGAGAGATACGCTCCGTCGGCACATAGGCTTCCGCGGGCAGTTTTTCGTCATTTCACCGAGTTCAACGATCGGGTACCCGGGGATCTTCTTTTGCGAGAGCCGGAGCAGCACCTCTCTCACGAGGCACGAGAGGTATTTTACTTCATTTGCTGTATATTTTTCTGCATTTTGTAGCTTTGCCATGCTTGAACATGCGGTTTAGCTTATGACATAGTATTTTACTTGCATCTTGAACATGTGACTTAAACATTTGAATTTCTTGAACACACAGCTCACTGACTGATTGTGAACGCACGGTACACATTAGTTAGAAATTGAACACACGGCTCCAGTACTGATTTGTCGAACACACAGCCCAAAGTTGAAAATGAGCACATAGCACACACATGACTAAGAGTAGAACACACAGCCCTAACTCCGGTTTTCTGAACACACAGTCCAAGTTGATGGTGAGCACACAGCCCACACTGATTATGAGTAGAACGCACAGTCCCCAAACTCTGATTTTCTGAACACACAGTCCAAGTTGATGGTGAACACACAGCCCACACTGATTATGAGTAGAACACACAGTCCCCAAACTCTGATTTTCTGAACACGCAGCCCAGATAGAAATAAAGTGAACACGCAGCCCACTGATTAATGATTTGAACACGCAGCCCAAAACACTGATTTACTGAACACGCAGCCCAGATATAAATAAAGTGAACACGCAGCCCACTGATTTTTTTTTTTGAAATTTGAACACGCAGCCCAAAACACTGATTTACTGAACACGCAGCCCAGATATAACTAAGTGAACACGCAGCCCACTGATTAGGATTTGAACACGCAGCCCAAAACACTGATTTACTGAACACGCAGCCCAGATATAAATAAAGTGAACACGCAGCCCACTGATTAGGATTTGAACACGCAGCCCAAAACACTGATTTACTGAACACGCAGCCCAGATATAAAAAAGTGAACACGCAGCCCACTGATTAGGATTTGAACACGCAGCCCAAAACACTGATTTACTGAACACGCAGCCCAGATAAATAAAGTGAACACGCAGCCCACTGATTAATGATTTGAACACGCAGCCCAAAACACTGATTTACTGAACACGCAGCCCAGATATAAATAAAGTGAACACGCAGCCCACTGATTAGGATTTGAACACGCAGCCCAAAACACTGATTTACTGAACACGCAGCCCAGATTAAAGTGAACACGCAGCCCACTGATTAGGATTTGAACACGCAGCCCAAAACACTGATTTACTGAACACGCAGCCCAGATTTAAAGTGAACACGCAGCCCACTGATTGAAATTTGAACACGCAGCCCAAAACACTGATTTACTGAACACGCAGCCCAGATTTAAAGTGCAGCCCACTAATTAGGAATTGAACACGCAGCCCAAAACACAGATTTACTGAACACGCAGCCCAGATTTGAAGTGAACACGCAGCCCAGATTTGAAGTGAACACGCAGCCCACTGATTAGGATTTGAACACGCAGCCCAAAACATAATTTACTGAACACGCAGCCCAGATTTGAAGCGAACACGCAGCCCACTGATTAGGAATTTGAACACGCAGCCCAAAACATAGATTTACTGAACACGCAGCCCAGATTTGAAGTGAACACGCAGCCCACTGATTTTACACAGCTATTCATTTCATTTGCACACAGCTTTATTTTCATTTGCACACAGCTCATTTATTTCATTTGCACACAGCTTGTATTTTCTTGCGTACTGAACACATGTATTCATTCTGAATGCAGGTTGGCTCTCGCACTGTACGAGGATACGGCTCTCTGCGCGAGAGTGGTATGCTGAGCTTCCAGAGGCCGTCCGGGATTGGTTGATCTAGCAGGGTTTGGACCATTCTGTAGGGGTTATCACAGTGCCATATCAGCAGGACTTGTTGCTGCTTTGGCAGAGAGATGGTGGGACACCACCAATTCTTTCCATTTTTCTGCCACCGGGGATATGACCATGACCCCACTGGACTTTGCTGTACTCACCGGCCTAGACGTAGGCGGTGGACCCATTCCCTACGACGAGGATATGGGTGAGTGGGAGGCTGCTTGGATTCATCTATTGGGGGCTCGCCCACCTGTAGACAGAGCTTCCGGGAGAGTCCGGTATACTTGGTTCTCTTCCCGCTTCCGGAGGCCAGAGATGGAGCCTGAGTCTCCCGAGGAGATTGAGCAGTACACCCGGTTTCCTCATGTTCCTCTTCGGCACTACTTTGTTTGCTGATAGGGGAACACTGTGGGGCTGTATCTCTTGAGTGCCCTAGTGGACCTATCACAGGTCAATCAGTATGATTGGGGCGGCGCTGCCCTGGCTACCCTTTATTGTTATATGAGTGCAGTCTCTCGTGGGCGGGGGACTTACTCGGCGGCTACTGGAGAGCCTGGGAGGTACATTCTGTCCTCTTGATTTACATTTTGCTCCTCATTACTTGTTCATTGCACACACGGCGCACTTTGCATTCTATTTCTGCCTTTAGCACTTTGTATTCACATTCCGCACTGCTTTTCTCAGCTGGGTGTACGTATACTTTCCCACTTAGCCCCGGAGATGGAGGTGGCAGGATCCTTATGACTCCGTACTCATTGTATTCGAGGGCGAGCACCTATCGAGACCTCGAGAGACTCTCTTCTACCTGCGACAGTATTTTGATACTGTGAGGACGACAGAGGTATTTCAGAACTCTCAGTTCCTTTCATTTTCATCTTTGATATGCTTTGTACATTCCTGATTTCTGATTGATTTATGCACTGGTTATCCGCAGATTACTTGGCAGCCCTGGGCAGTCTTGGCGATGATCTCCAAAATCAGTACCCCGGAGGATCGAGTTTCCCAGTATAGGTTCCTGCTCGAGGGACCAGTTGGTA